>JASCZW010004790.1:0-154792 GCA_034211315.2 Aedes japonicus
CCAACCATGGTCATGAATGAGCCTCTATACAGTTTTTTACCATTGATAACCGAACAGGTCAGTGTCGCCATCGAAAATCCGTTTCTCAATTATCTCATTCACACCGCCCCGGCCGACAAGCGGTGACTCAGACACGCATTTTTCCAACCCATCTTCACGAGATTCCTTCGCTCCATCCACCGAGGTCCAGAACGAACGTTTCGATAATTATTAGACCAGTCGTAAATACTTTTATTATGCTTCTTCCAACCTAGGGCTGAACATTCCGAAAAGACCCAGACGGCTGTCGCGAAGGCTTTTAACGAGATCGTGAATTATTTAATCGCTCTAATAGGATAATTTCCAACCTAGCGTCGTGCGGTCAACGACAACGAGATGGAGAGAGGAAACTTTTTTTAAGTTTTTTGAAAAATGGTTTCACGCCACTTGCCATCCGTTTTCCGAGATCGTCGAAGCTAATTTAACGATCTGGGATAATTGCTCTCACAATTAAAAAGTGTACACTCCTCGCGCCGTTGGGAGCCGGCCATATTTTCGTGCATTTAATTACCCTTCCCTAAGCCGTCTAACTGGAGGACGCGCAACAAAGTACGAGAACCTGGAATTAGTGTTACACCCCAGCGCTAATGGAGAAACGATGAGCCATGAGTGACTGGTTTGTAATTAAACTGTATGCTTGTGGTACCACCTTTTCTACCTTGAAGCCGAACGGAACGAGAACGAAAATAAAAATCATTTAATCAACGTTCGGTTGTTTTTTTTTTCGAACGGTTCGGGGGAAATAGAAGGAGTTCCTCATAACTTCATAAATTTTGACTCGTTTCCACCGAACTATCCGCTATTGTGGCAGCGAGGTTCTGAGGACCGATAAATCATCAACACCGAGGAACCCGCCCAGCGAATTTCTGTGGAAATCAAATGAAGTCAGTCCGAATCCGTCGGGTGATGCTCGATGTGGCTAGGCAGAGAGGGGGGCCGAGATCAGTTGAATGGTTGTTTGTCCGGGGTGTTTCTTCAGACCCAGTGAGCATGCGGGAGGGAAGAACGTTCGATTCATTAATATAAATATTTTGGGTCCGTCGGATCGGAATTTATGGCTGCTCGGTTCGTCCCCGAATGCGTCTGGGAACTGTCTGGTTTGCTACGGATGGGGGGTGGCTACTGAAACGTGGGTTTTTTTAATCATGAAATGAGTTCGATTCTCAGATCGTGGTAAGCTTGTGATGTATGGGGAATTAATGGAATAAAAACATATATCAATGACTTAGAAAGTGCGTTGTCAAATCTGTTTTGAAATGTCCCATGCCAAAATATTCACATTCAAGTTCGTCAAATATTTATTCGACGTAATGTTTCATGTAACCATGTCGTGTGACATAACATCAATCGATAAAGTGTGCTGGAAACGTTTAATCTGTTTATGAGCAAGATATCTGTTGATGAGCAAGAGATCATTGGAATATTAATTTCCAAAGAGCGGAGGCGACTCAGGAATTACCAAAGAAAACGGGCGATTCCACTGTTTTCGTTGGTCGATTTATAGCGCCATCTTTTTGCTACTAAAGCCATGTTCTTCATATGTTACTAAGCTAGCAGCTTTATACTATGTTCTAGAGTAAACAGTTTCTGTTCCACCTGAGTACAACTTCATTTTTACTGACAGTCTGAGTTCGGTTGAGGTTGTTCGGTGAATAAAGTTCGTGAAGCACTTAGTGATTTTTTTTTAAAGGATTACGTAGAAGTTTGAGTACTGTAACAACATACTCTAATACTTTCACCATGGCTTTTGTTCTGTCAAAATTTTCGATTAAGGGCATAGAAAATGCGGATTCACTGGCTAAGGTAGGCGCTATGGAAGGCGATGCTTATGAGCGTCAAATTGCTCTCCACGATTTTTTCTCATTTGGTTGAACAGAGGACTTTGATCAGCTGTCAACTGAAATAGAGAGATGGGGAAATGGGTATATGGCTACACTGAATTCTCCCACAGATTTCGAAGACAGAATGGCTAGAATGATTGAATATATGTCGTGATTTCATACGTGTTAAAGGGTGGCATTTAAAATTTTGGTATTTCTTTCGCAAGCTGTCAAAAAAGGGAAACGTACTTGAAGAAGATCTGATGATGATAATGATGATGATGTGGATGATTATGTAACACTACCATCTATTATAGCAAGGAAACTTTCCATAGCAGTGGAATAATCTGGAGCACGATTTGATTAGGATTCTACACTGAAAATTTATTTTCGTAAAGTAGCTTTCACGCGTTTCGTAAACATAGATTTTGTGCATAGAACAAATGTCTCGTATATTGTATGAAACATTCATAATACTTTGCTATCATTACATCTTTTTGTAAAATGCACGAAATGAACTTCGTGATGACCAGCCAATCGCTGCTTCTCTTTTATACCGCACTCATGCACGATGGTGTTTCTGCTGATATGGGCGGAAATAATTTATCTATCCCAAAATAAAAATCAAAGCGCTGTCGTGAGCTATAACTTCATGCTCATTAATCAAGATTATTCTCACGAGTCAGCGTGGCCTAGTGAGATCAACCACGGATATAGAATCAGCAGTTTCCAAATATTCAGGTTCGAACCCCATGTCTGAAACAATAAAAAAAACGCTGGACAATTCTACGTGATTGCGCTTTTTTTGTTAATTACATTTTGAGTCGATAAAGTAGATCTGTAAGTCCTTCATGCAACCACCAGCGAGACGTTTGTTTTTAATTTGTGACAAAATATTCGTAGCCCTTTGCATTGTTTCCGTACAATGTACGAATGTTCTTTCCGTGTCAACAAAAGCCTCGTGCTTTTGACAATTGCGCGTGCAATTAATTACGAATGTATCTTCATAAAAAGAACAAATCAGTTTCGTTGCTGAAAACAACGAATGGATTAGTGAGTATTACTTTCGATTTTGTAATATAAACTAAAATTAACTTTCAGTGTATTGTTGTTTGCAATCATCAAGCTCCTGTATGAAGTGCCAACAACGTTTTTTCGAGCCCGTAAACAGAGACATTTGTAACCGCGAATTTAGAGAAGAGAATCTCCTTCCAAAAGCAAAAGCAAGTTCACGCTAACAGTACTAGAATCGAGCCCTCGATTGACAGAATAAAGCCCATAGCCCTCGTTCTGCGAAGTGTTTACAATAGAGAGGAGGCAGCCCCATGCTCCCTATCCAAATTGCTTCACTTGGATGCACTGTTGGTCCCCCTGTCTCTGTTATATGTTATTTAATATTCAATATAGTTTATACACAAAAAAAATTATAAAAACAAAAATGCTAAAATTTTAAACTTGAATAATGTACACGGAGTTACAATCTACACATAACATAGTTTAAATTACTTGACCATGTAAAAAGGATACACAGTAAGTCAATACGAGAACATAATATGCTTATGTACAAAAGATATTTAACATCCACTGGATCATTACTGAGACAAAAACTGGATTATTACTGAAAAAATACTTGATGAAGATCTGAAATATTAAAATTAGGGATACAAAACATTTGATTTTTTCCGTAATCGGCTGTTCGGAGTAGCTCCCGTTTGATTTTAGAACAGAAACGTTTTACGGTTCTCAAGTCAACTTTGCAGAAGTATTTGTTGATTTTACTGTAGCAATTCGTGGCTCTCCAGTTATTTTTGTACACAAAAGTGCTCAAAATCTCGAAGAAATGTTCGATTGGGCGACACTGAGACAGATTTGACGGGTTGTGGTTTTTGGGTACAAATTGGGATCGAATATGGCGCTCAAGAACGATTGTGTTTTTTTTGGCGTATTGTCCATCTTCATGGTATTTTTGTAGGAACGGGATAAAAATTTGGTACAAATCTTGATTGATTGCCAAACTAGCGGATAAATCTCTCTTGGAAATGGCAATGTACAGCATCACTTTCTGTTCAAACTTACGTTTAAACTTATATTTTATGTTTGGAGATGCAGTAGAACCATCCGTGGAATAGTATCGATCGTTTCCAGGAATGAACGCCTTCGAAAGAGGGAAGTAGCTTCCGCCGTCCAAAACAAACTATGTTCCGGAATAATTTTAAACTAACCAGATGGGATTTTAACGTTGAAATCTGTCTCTCAGTGTATTCCGGGGCTCTTGTCTTCTTTCGATTGTTCATTTCGACTCTTTTCAATGTTTTGCACTGTACTATGTACTGGTGAGAACAATTGAACTTTTTTGCGGCATCCCGTTGGTTCAGTGAATTCAGTGAAGTTGAAGGCATGAGAAAGAGAACGAAGTCCTTTTGCGTCCATGATTTTAGCTGGTCCTACACAACCTTGCTTGTGAGTTTGTTGTTGGGGAACTTAGGATATGGTAAACAGTTGAAGTTGCAACATTTTCGGCTCTAAGCGTTGTACAGTGTACGTTTTGCCGAGATTTCTGTGCAGTGTGTAGTACTGTACAACGCGCTCGCGAAATGCTTTTCGTTTCGACGGAATTTTGAGCAAAACTGAGTAAGCTTAAACCAAGCAAGAACTACTAGCAGAAAGTGGAGAAAGAGAACACTTACACACTCTCATTTCTCTCTGAGGTAGTTTGTTTTAGAGCGTAGGGACCTCGAAAAAATCCAAAATTGTTGTTTCCACCTGTTAGATGCCGGATTATGCCCAATTCGGCAATGAATACAAATACACTAAGGATTTTTTTTGCACGGGGGATACGTTCCACTTTTAGTATGGAACCGTGTAAAAAAAGACTAAATAGAGTTTATAAATTCACATGCTTAGACATTTTATGTTGCTTAGATTTTGTTTGTATGCGTTACCTTTCCATGCAATGACCAAAATACAATTTTTGAAATTTTGAGTATTTACACCAATTTTGTGAATTTTTTGAAAAACTGCTAGATGATTACTTTTTGCCCAAAACGTAAAATGTGATTTGAATAAGATCGATTAGTTGTTCCGTTCTGGAGTTATCGACGAAAACAATCCGTGTAAAAAAAACAGTGCAAAAAAAACCTTAGTGTACCTTCCTTATTGGGATGTTGGATAGCAATGTTTGTGTTTGCAGCAGGGACTAGCAGCGTATCGACCACGCCATGTTGAAATAAATCGAACATCAGGAGGTCAAATCTGAGCTGTTAGAATCCCTCCGGATCCGAAGAAAACAACAGAAGCCTATTAGGGCAGTGCTAGCAAGTTTTGTAGTGCGTGAGCTTCATCTATTAATTCTTAAAACAAGTTTAATGACTAAATCATCTTAGATCAGATATGAACTTGAACTTTCAAAACTGGGAATCAATTCGCGGTAAACTGTGATAATCAACCTTACACAAGTAAACGTGAGCGAATTCCTTCACATTCCACTAGAAAAAGCTTATCTTTTCATAAATAAACAAAATCCCTAGTAGCATGCTTGTTGCAATTCGGTTGAGATAACAAAAATATGACTTGCTAAATCATAATCGAAATACTACAACTAATTATGACCGTAGTATGCTGCTTGGGATTCACCTACTGTTGGGTTTTTGGTTGGTTTTTATCGGTTAAGCGGAAATTAAAAGCAGCAACTTTTGAGAAACGCGTTTCAGTATACTTTTCTTCAGCCATCATCGGACACAACTTGCTGATTGTCACCTAAATTATTCTTGCGTCGAAACTATACTAAAATATACAGTATACTTTTGACGCGAGAATTAGTTAGGTGACAATCAGCAAGTTGCGTCCGATGATGGCTGAAGAAAAGTAAGCCGATACGCGTTAAGCAAAAGTAGCTGTTTTTGTTGTTCAACTCCACGGTGATTAAAGGGTGTCCCACGATGAAATTGCCACACTATGAAATTGCTCTAACTTTTTAACCGTTGGGTAGAATTTAATGAAAATTTGGGTGGATTTAGTTCATAGTGCATTATTTACATCCTGCAAGTTTTAAAGTCCTGTGATCAAAACTCGCGGAAATGGAGTCGAAAGAATAGCTCGTGCGTGATAAAATCTTGCGCATTCATCACGAGAACAAGGATCTCTCGCATCGTTCCATCGCTAAAACGTTGGGAATCGCGAATTCCACGGTGTCGCGAGTGATTAAGCGGTTCGAGGAACGGTTGACCACCGATCGGAAGCCCAGAAGTGAAGGAAAAGTATTCCGTACAACACCAAAAATCACAACCGCGTAGTTGGGGCCTTCAACCGAAATCCGAACGCCTCCGTTCGGGATGTGGCTAAGAAGCTGCACCTAGCCGAAGTTTTGTCCAGAAGGCCAAAACTAAGGCTGGGCTTCGAACGTTCAAGGTACAAAAGGCCCCTAATCGCGACGAGAAGCAGAACAAGTCCGCCAAAACCCGTGCCAGGAAGTTGTACCTCAACATGCTGACGAAAGTTGAATGCTGCATCATGGACGACGAAACATATGTGAAGGCCGACTTCAAACAGATCCCCGGCAACCTGTTTTTCACGGCCAAGGATAAGTTCAGCGTTCCGGAGCATGTCCGCACTCAGAAGATGTCCAAATTTGCGAAGAAATTCCTGGTTTGGCAAGCCATCTGCACGTGCGGGAAGCGGAGTGCACCTTTCGTGACCCAGGACACGATGAACGGACAGGTGTACATAAAAGAGTGCCTCCAGAAGCGGCTGCTTCCTCTCCTGAAGGCCCACAACGTCCCAACAATCTTCTGGCCGGATTTGGCCTCATGCCACTACTCCAAGGACGTGCTGAAGTGGTATGCGGACAATAAGGTCAATTTCTGTGCCGAAAATGTTCAACCCTCCCAACACTCCGGAGCTCCGCCCCATCGAGAAGTACTGGGCGATTATGAAGCAGCACCTTCTTAAACGACCTAAGGTAGTGAAGACAGTCGAGGAACTGAAGAAAGTATGGGTTTACATGCAAAAACGGTTGATTCACAGGTTGTGCAGAATCTTATGGCCGGGGTTAAGGCCAAGGTGCGGGCATTTGCGTATGGACTGTAAATAAAATACGAGTAAAATGGTAAATGAAGTTTAATAGTTATTTCTCAATCCCTGAAAATTTGATGGCAATCGGATAAAAACTCGAATTTTGCGAATCAATTTTATGTGTGGCAATTTCATCGTGGACACCCTTTATAACCAGCTAATAATTCACCTACGACATAGAAACCTCTTCAGTATTGCCTGTAGAACTTTTAAGTGATTAAGTGAAAGTTTAAATGTTCTTGGTTTTCCAATTACAACCGTTCCAATAATACGCTCGTAAAACTGATTATTTAAAGTGTTTTGAAAAAGTGAAGTGTGATAAATCAACTTCAAAAACTGTTCACAATTATAGACAAAGTTCCTCGATAATGCAGAACGGTTTTTGAAATATTCCAAAATCATGCCTGTTCTCATGGAGGACGATGAGACATAATCTTAATCGTGTATATATAAAATAAGGCTTTCTGTAATTGAATCTAAGCAACTTTCGTCAATAGCACTAACAAACAAGTCATTTCTTCATAAATTGTAGCTTGTTGTGAGTATTTGTTGAGAATCCGCTAAAGTCTGTAGACTTACTGAAAATCTAAAAGATGTTTTCCAAAGGAATTTGAGATCCATCAATGATGTATTGTTAATCACAAATTGATATCCTCGATGAAATAATCGACAAAAACATTTGGCACAAGTTTACCAAAACTGCATGAAGTAGTTGTTCACTTGTTTTAATATAGAAATGGTCTCACCAAGATGTGCTTTTTGATGAAATTTAAGTGTTTTGCTGAATGTGAGTCATTTCTATATCTTGAATCAATCATTTAAGAAACTTCTTTGCGCAATGGACGCACTTATTTGTTTTTTTTTTCTGTCGTATACAGTTGCTCCTTTGATTAATTTTCTTAGATCCTTGATTTCTAAATGGGATAGGCATTTGCATTCACTGACTCTCTTGCCGAGTAGCAAGTTGAAATTATTTATTTATTTGGGCGAGTATTAGTCATGTCCTAACCGTCAGGGAAAACTAAGAGCATCGCTTAACCTTGCTAGAATAGATGCTCCAAGGGACTGTTGCAAACTTCCGTTATGATCATTGCATGCGGTCCAGATGTTTGCGTTCCTTCCATCTCCTGAATACTGAAATTTATATCGTGTTTTTTTTCTAAATTTATTTATTTTGTCAGGCCTAATCGACTCGACATTACAGAAGCCAAGTTTTCATGTTTCATGTGTTTCATGTGTACATAAGTTTTCTTAGAACTTAGGCTAGGCGTTAGAACCGATTACTCGCGGTCTTCTCGATGTTAATTTGAATAATTACTTAACGGATGAGAAAAATGGAATGTGAAAAAAAGTTTACATATCACATTACATACATTTTTACATTTTTAATCACATTACTATATAACTTTTCGTTTACTTTTGTCTAGAATTTTTTTTGAAAAAACACAAACGCAAATAAGAAAACTTAAACTACCCAGGTAACCAATAAGCAGTTTCAAACCGTATTTACGGCAATCTACCAAGCAATTGAGTCACCTTAAATTAAACATAAATGCCCTTTATGGCCCAATAAATGGGTGATTTACAGCAATGCTATGATAATGCTTCATCATTGCTATTTTGCATTCAAAATTCTTATTACAGTATACAAGCATTTAAATAGCATTTGAAATCCAGCTTTACAACAGATATCATTATAGATGCTGATGTCATACTTATAACATTTTAAATGCAGATTTAGGGTTGATTTACTGCACATGCTAATGCTCATTGGTTACCTGGGTAAATATACAGGTTAATCAAACTACAATCGACGGATAATGTTAATCCGAAACAGATCAATGAGTTTCATTAACTGCAGATTACGATAGCCAAAATATCTCGTATCGGTACATTGGGCTGTCGAGGTCGAGACCGAAGGGAATCATAAAGCTCAGATTTGACTCCACGATGCTCAGAACAAGGCCAAATTACGTGATCTGTGTCCAGGTAACCTTGTCCACCAAGATTCCCCATGCGGAGTAGGTCAAGGGGATGCTTGGCAAAAAATTGTGTGCTTGTTTCAAAATACTACCTCCTAATGCCCTCCACTCAATTTCAAAAACTACTTCTATTCAATTTTCGCAGCCTGCCGTGCGCTAACGGAACTATTAATACTTTCTCTTAACAACTTTGTTCTAGCAAAATAAAAAGTGCTGTCTACTCCCAGAGCCTCATGGTGATGATAAATTATTTCCTTCTCAAACAACGTCATCACAGATCGTTACTCCGCGTATGGGAGAATTCAAAAAAAGACTGTATCAGTGTAAAATATCTTGTTTAAATCTTCAATTTCTAAGATGTGGAAGATTTATCATATAGAGAATTAGGTCCAGGATGTTGTTGGATGTTGCAGGATGGTACCAAAACTGGTTGTGTTCGTGTTAGATAAGATTAGTTCATCAGGATCTTATACGGAATATATATGGATCTGGCCAAGGACGTTTTTGGATACTTGCCGTGCACCGACTCCAGATATTCATTCTGGCTTATCAAACTTTCTTATGGATTTCTATCAAACCGACACTTAAGTTCTCTGGATCTAGTCAGGACAATCTTTAGATCTATCACAATGCTTTTCTAGGTTCGAGTTAATTTGAACACCAAACTTGATCTACGTAAAAAGTCTCATATTTGCGCGATTTAGTGCCTAAATTCAGCTTAACGGGGCACAAAGCACATCCGGAACCCTTGATTTCCTAAAAGCTCGAGGAACTTCAGCATGCCTTGCACTGTTTAATGATTCCACTAGTAAACAATACACAGATAAAAAAAAACATTGAATTTTCTGCGTTATCCAATGCACATAAATGGAATGGTAGATATGGCAAAAAATAATGATATATTTCATAGAAATTGAACCCAGAGAACGCCTGCATCTAGTCTGTTGTATAAAAGATTACAAACATTGTTGTATGGCGCATGAAAGATTGCAAACAATTTCGTTGCTTACACGTCCTTTGGCTTTTAATTAAAATGTGGAATGTAATGTGGAGCAAATTTCTTCAAATTCATGAAAATACTTATCCTAGTCTGCTCAGTTTTCTTGTTGCAGGTGCACAGTTATTAATTGAAAGCTTTCGATGCCACTTCCATTGGATGAATATGTAAATCGTCTCCTCGTCAACACAGATGCTCTTTCCACAATTTATAAGTCAAACCAAAGAAGTTAGCAGACCAAAATGTATCCTAATTTTCTGCTATAATCGAGTAAAATTAAAACTTTAACAATTTTCTTAAATTCGCAATTCCGAATTTGCAGCGTCCGAAGGCACCTCCGACCTAACGACCGAAAAAGAAATCCATCGCAATCTCTATTTTGAGCTTCAATCTATCGAATCCATTGTCCTAGAAAACGCTCGAGTGTTCCTTCCCAGAAAAAGAAAAAAATCTTCAACTCGCCCATTCAGCTCTCTCGGTGGACCTTTCTTCGAAAGCACGAGCCTCGAGAAGTTTACCTTCTAGCTTTGACTCCCATTCAGCGGTATTCCGATCGAAGCGGTCCGAAGCGGAGGCGCTTCCAGCAGCGGCGCGGGGAAATCTAAAAAGGATTTTCCGAAGAGGCATTTCATTACCATTTCAGCGGTGCGAATCGTTCGAGATCTACTTAAGTGGTTTCTCGTTTCTCATCAACCACCGCCGCCTACCTACAACAGCACATCGACCGGCAACAACCTGCAGGTAACCGTCGGCATTGTTCCACATGCCGGGAAGAAATTCGAACCCTCATCGTTTAGTTTTATTGCCACTTTCTGCGTGTTGTTGGCCCGATTCCCCAGGATCAATACTTTATCAGGCTCGGAGTCTTGGGGAGATTCCCGGGAGAGGAAATATTTTCTCGTTAATAAGGAGTGAACCGGAGGGGGGCTTACGGAAATCTTTGCTGGCATACATATTTACGCATTCCTCGAACAAGCGAAACAGGACACTTTCACATTCGCTCATATATCGGGTGGGCGACGCACCGAGCGAAGGTGCGATTTGCCCGGAAGAAGCTAGAAGATGAAGCATATTAGAAGGATTAGCATTGCAAATTTCGGCTGAACAGCCGTGCCAGGCGTGAATTTCACCGTCATTCGATACCCGTTGGCGCGAGCATGTGGCGCTATGTGCGTTACCCCGAGGCGCCAGAAGTCGATAATGGAAATCTAATATCCCGATGAATCCGAACAATCCGGAGTCGAAATTCCCCAGCTCCGGCAATTACTGCAGGGATGTGCGAAATTTATGGCTATATTTCGCTAATCTATATCCCATCGGGTGATGCCGTAGATGTACCGGTGCCGGTTGGATCGAATTTCAGCTAACAAAGATTTCCCAAGAAGCTTACCTGCTATCGCGGTGAGTTTTTCCTCGCGTAAAACGAATGTGGCACTAACTTTTAATCCAACTCCAACAATCTTCAAAATACAACAATTCGGTTACCATTAATTCTACATCCTGCGCTGTGCTTTCTTTCCGTCTCGAGTGTTGCCATATGAGAGGACCAACTTTGCTCGTTTCAATCACTTTCCGCGTTTAAAAGATGACGGGAAAATGATGAACGCATGTGCGTTTGTATGTTCAAGTTATCAACTTTTATGCCGCAACATCCTTCCCAAAAATTTCGGGTGGTTGATCAAGTACTTCGAATTACATCTTGGCTCGTAAGTCGTAATAAAGTGCAGCTTTTTTCGAGCTTTAAGAGTGCGTGGAATATTTTAAAGGGAAGGGTTATTTTCCGAAAAGCACGCCACACGTTGGATCTAACTTTTCCATGACATCCTTTTCATGTGTTGCCAAAGTGAAAAGTTTGTTAAAAAGTTTTCTGTGTGCTTATTTTTTGTGAGCCTGTCGCTTGCTCATCACGCTTTAGGTGATTTTGGGTGAGCGAATCTCATCGTGGGTGGCCATGACACTGATGATTTTTAAATTTTGACAATAGTTTCAATCTGGGAGGGAGAAACAAATAAGGAGTGTATCGAAAAGTAGTTATAAACTTCCAAATAATAAAATAGGCATGAAAACATGGTTAAATTAACATACTATTTCAGTTTATTATAGCTTAACATGTTTACAAAAGATCCAAACGGAAAAACTAGTCATCATGTTCATTTCTTGTAGAATGCCCGTACCTTTGATTTGACACCTGCCATCAAATTCCTGCACAGTGACCTTTGTGCACTTCCTGATGCCGCTGCCCAATTTTTCTTAAAATCGGTCATGTTTTGGGACACTGTACCATCCTTCTTAAATATACGCTTGACTATTGCCCAATAGCGTTCGATCGGTCGCAACTGGGGACAGTTTGGTGGGTTGATGTCTTTTTCTACGAACTTGATGTTATTCTCCGTCAGCCACTGTAGAGTGGATTTGGCGTAATGTGCCGATGCCAAATCTGGCCAGAAGAGAGGAGGGGACTGGTGCTTTCTATACAATGGTAGCAACCTGTTCTTCAAACATTCCTTTTGATAAATCTCAGCATTTATAGTTCCTTTTGTATAGAAAATTGAAGAACGCAAGCCACATGTGCAAATAGCTTGCCAAATGAGCACCTTCTGACCGAATTTCTCCATCGCAACAGTCGTATCTGCGGTTGGCACACGTTCCCCAACAGATTTAGTATAAAAACTGCGGCCCCGGTAGCGTTCTTTGAATCTTCTTTAACGTATGTTTCGTCATCCATCAAAATGCACTGGTCGACATTGTCCAAAATGCAGCTGTACAGCTTTCGAGCCCTGGTTTTGGCACGAGACTTTTGTTCCGGAGTTTGTTTGGGCACTTTCTGCTTTTTGTACGTCTTCAAGTCATTCCTGCGCTTGATTCGTTGAATCATTCCGATGCTGGTCCTGAACTTCTTGGCTAGATCGCGAGTAGAGGCAGATTTGTTCCGTTGAATATAATCCACAACTTTTTGGTCCAAATCGGGTTGCTGGAGCCGGGTTTCCGGCCACTTCTTGGTAAATCTTGAGGGAGCACTCTACCAAACTTTTTCGATGATGCGTTTTACACTTGCCGGGTGAACATTTACTCTTTTCGCAATCTGGTTGTAAGTAACACCCTTTTCGGTGTACCAAGTGTGCAGAATTTTCTTTTAGTCTCAAATTCAATTCGCGACATTTTGAATACAACTTTATCAACGGAAATGAATGAACCGAATAATCATTTTTGACATGTAAACAAAGCAAATGGCGCTTACACGCTAAAAATATATACAGTAGTTTATGCGTAATAACGCATCGAATGTTTATAACTACTTTTCGATACACTCCTTACTACACACGCAATGTATTGAATAAGTATCGATATTGGACATGAAAATTTTCAACACGCTCACATAATCAAGAAAATTGTTGTGTTAATTTGTAGTTTTTGTTCGGCGTGTCTCTGATTTTTATGGGTTACCGTCGCATGACTTCATGCTGTCGGGAAATATTCGTTTACAAATCAGTTAGGTTTCGCTCGTTTCGCTTCTTGTAGCTGTCGTAGGCGTTTCAAAGTTGTTCAACATGAATCGTAAAGTTAATTACTGTGTTGTTTAAGAAGGAAATAATTTCTTATCACCAATTTTGCTAGCCTCCTGGTGTCTTATGGTGGTGAGCAATTACTTCTATCTTAAACAACATCATCATAGATCGTTACTCCGCGTACGGGAGAATACCAAAATAACAATCTTTAACATTGTTTAATACTGTGGCAGAGACAGCAACAACTATCCAGATTTACGTTTTTTGCGTTTTTCCATTGATGATATAACAAAATCATCGGCTGGGCTCTAAGACAACCAAAATTAAATTAAGTTCGCGAGTCTGTAGTGTAAATATTAGTTTTTTATAGGTACAGGTATACTCGATAGTACGTACATCGAGTTTCACTCAAACTGCAATCGCATAAAAACTACTGATTGAATCTCCAATCTCATATAATTATAAGAAAGAGCAGCTTCTGTTCTTTCTTTTAGTTGTATAAGATTTCAGATACAATTAGTAGTTTTTATGCATTTTCAATTTGAAGTGAGAAAGTTGATGTACGTACTATCTAGGTATACCTATATTTGATTATAATAGCAGTGCTACAATCTGCTTTAATTAACGTTCTGTAGGTTCACTTTGAAAAGGCTTGTTTCTGCTACGATAATCATGCAAATAAAAAATGCCGTTGTATCAATTGATGCATGTGCCTTCCGAGAGCTAGCCGCCATGAAGCGATTGAATGTTGGATTTATATAAATCTCGTCCTCTCTACTTTTCACTGGCGCTTCAAAATCACAACTACGTGATCATTGTTGCAGTGGGGCCCGTATGAATGCCATATGAAGACGAAGTAGATGAAGAGGATTTTGATGCGCAAGAAGCCGTCGAGAACAAATCAGCTTCTTTCGATGAACGAGCTCGAAGCAAAATCTGAACCAATGAGTGAGGAAGGAACTCAATCAGATTTCAGAATTGAGAGCAACACTGGATTAAGAAGACAGATAATCATAATAATCCTCACATAAAATCTCAAAATAGAATTGATAATTAAAAATTAATTTTAAAATTAATAATAAATTAGAATAATGATAAAAATAACAAAAAACATATATGACATACAAAAACAATGATAATAATAAAAGGAATAATATTAAAAATAATAATAATACTAATACCAATAAAAATCATCATTACGAAGCTAATTAAAATCATTTTATATTTACTATCAATATAATGATTGTTATTATTACATAAACTACAATGAAAAAATATAATCAAGCTAACAAAAATAATAACAATAAAATAAGTAAGTGCAAAAAACAATGAATATAAGTGTCACTATAAGAATTCTAATAATTATTAGTAAAATAACAATGGTATTATTATTATTCTTTGATAATACGTTATTGGTTTTCTAATAATGATAGTAATATTTATTACTATACTTATTGTAAAAATAAAAATTATCAAAATAGTGATAATAATCTCAATAATAATAATGAAAAACAAATTTGACAATAACAAAACCAATCATATGAGAAATAATAACAATAATCGGGATACCTATTATCATAACTTCTTTATAAAAACAAAAGACTTCTTACATAAAAATTATACTTAGATTTATTTTGATCACTTTTTACAAATAAAGTGTTATGCTTTATTTTGTAAATACTAATGTTAAATTTAAAATGATAATAATTATCATTAGAATTAAATGCAAAATTTTCATAATTTTCATCCTTATTTTGGTTATAATCATTGTTTATACTTTAGCTTGAGTAATTATTATAATAAAAACCATATATATTTTTATTATATTTGTATAGTTGTTATAATAATTGTTTTTCATATGATTATGACTTTTATAAAAATAAATGTTTTAATAATGATTTTAATTCAAACTATTATTCAAACAATGTTAATGATATCATGTTTATAATAATAAAATGATCAGAATAACATTCATATAATAATCAGAATAACATTCATATAAATATCATTATTATTTTGATAATCTTCTTCATAAATAACAAATAGAATTCAAAATCATTTAAAAGAGTTAAAAACATCATTAACATAACAATCATATAATCATAATAATGATAATCGTAATCCTATCATTTGTACACAGATCAATGTCATATAAGCACATCGAAAAATTAAATGATAATTATATATCTTTTTAATCCCAAAAAAAATATAAATAATTAAACTTTTAATTCTAACAATTGTGAAAATATATGAAAGAATAATTACAATCATTATTATAATACTAATCATAATGGTAATAAATATAAAAATCATCATAGAAGTATTGAACATCATATTCCAACAAACATTTTTATAAAAATATTCATTTTGATTATTATAATTAATATAAATATTATAACAACCAAAAATACCATGTAACAGCAAAAGGATCATAAATAAAATAAAATAATACGCATTACTTAAAATAGTCGCCCAATGATATGCACTATAATTATAAGAATGATATTATAATCATATTTTTTATCATTCAACTACACCATTAATATTCTTCATGAAAAATCATTATGTTGATTGTAATCTTGAAAATCTCTGAATGAATTTTCTCAATCATTTCTATTAAAATAAATAGAATTGTATACAAAATCATCATTAAAATCAACAAACCAATAAAATTATAACAACATTGTAATTTTCCTATGTTTTGAACATCCAAAATATTTAAATAAAAATATTGAATCCAATATAATCTAAATAATAATGGTGCAAACTAAAATCAAATTCAGAAAAAATGATAACGATCATAATCGTGATGATAATCGCAATTGTTAATAAATCTTGATCATAACAATCAAATTCATCAATACCACAACAGTAAAATTGAATTGATTATAATAATTATTATTATTTATTTTAATAATAACAATCATGACGATATATACATTGTTATAAAAAAAATGTAGAGCGTGTTTGGCATAAACTTATTTTATTTTCAGGTGTCTATGTCAAATCCAAAAATATTCACATTTATTTTGTATAAATAATTTTAAAACAAACATTGACTTAACGCTAATTTTAACATAGAATACTTTTGAAACAAATTGAACATATATTTGTGGCCAGAACTAAAAATAGTTGACGTTTGAATTAACCTAAATTTATATGCTTTGATGATAGTTTTCTTCGAGTGTAGTTCCCATAATACAACTCTTTTCGTTTAATTAAAATTTATAGTTGAAAATTTATCTAATTTTGATCCAGTTTATCTCTACAAGTTATCACAAAATCGGTAAATTTGACAAGACCCTTAGCTACATATGCAGATTTTCTTTTCGTTTAGTTATGACTTTGGTACAAGAATAACTGTCTCCAGGTATTATAAGAAATAGGTCAAATTAATGGAAAATATGCCTTACTCAACAGAGTTGCAAATTTCCTTTCTTTTCAGCAATGAAAACACGAAAAAAATTAGTTCAAATTCTTTTCAAGCAAGATAATATTTTATATACAATATCAATACTTTTCATTGACTGATATTTTATGCTCTTGGCTTCACTTTACAGTTAGTGACAGCTCGAATCTGGCTCCACTTGACAACCACATTGTTTGAGTCTGTTTCTCCCTCCCAGGTTTCAACCATTAACCCTTTACTTTACGCCAAAACAAAGTATTGTTTCCCAAGGTGAAATCATGTTCAAACACCAAATAAACACTGTACAACCCAATCCCATTAATCAAGACCCCTGCCCCGAATCGATAATCATAAATTTGACATAACCATCTCAAAAGATCCCCTCGCCACCCCTCACCACACTGACAATGCCGTCAAACAGACACAGAACGGCCATTCGGTGGGGAAAAATGACATTCCTCAGTGCCCACATCCTATCAATTAGCGCTCGAATCGGCAGCGGGAGAAGTAGTAGTAGTATTGGTGGTGACTCATTTCATTCCTCGTCGCCGCCGACGCCGCAGCTCAACGTAATAAAATCAAAGCCGAGCAACATCCAGAACATTTCCGTCCCGTGTAGAGGCTGACACTAAATGGGGGTGATTTATCAGGAAATATTTGTGGCTTTCTACCGATATCCGAAGGCAGCAAAGTTCTGCCGGGGCGAAGAAACCAGTTTCTCTAAACAACTCATCGATCTACATATCTTCCCAGTCCCCGACCGAGTTAGCTGAGCCGGGTTTTTGGGATGTGGCAACAAAATCTCCAAATGAGCTGAAAACAAGCAGAACCCGAGAAGATCACGAACAAGACACACACACAAAAAAGTAATCGAGGAAAAAACGGTCCGTCGGAAAGAGCATGGAAAGCACTTAAGCCCGGATCACGTTCAGATTCCTGCGTTCGGTCGGCCGGTCGCTCGTCACCGAAGGTCGACTTTGAAATTCGATACCTCTTCCGTCTTGGTCGTCGTCGTCGTCATTGAAATTGATGAACCAAGACGCAGCTTTCGGTTCGGGAGAAATTGGGCGAAACAATGTGGTAAATAAAATATGGTTTCAGATTTTTTTTTCCCCCGTCCTGAAGTGGAAGGAGCGGCTTTCGTAGAAATGAGGCTCCCGGCTTCTGTTTGGTCCTTGCATTCGGATGGAGCACGGACCAGGTTTCAAGGTTAATCGGATACAAATTAATCTTTCCTCCATAAAGAAAAGAGACAAGTGAGTATTGAATTACGAGCGCTCGGTTGGGAAGCTGTTTGTGCCGTATGAGGCTTTAGACGAGAGCCGTGGCTCTTAATATTTGCCTGGAATGATCCGCATGGTGGAAGCGTTTGACACCTGAGTCTGTCGGCGGTTGTGACGGTGGCAGCGTTGGAGCGAATAATTAAACCAGTTTAGTTCGCGGCATGCTGCGACGATGGCGACGACGAGACGCGAAGAGGTGTCAAAGTATTCACTCCAAATTTGCATAACACAAATCACACGATGCGATCCAGGTTGCTGTGTTGAAGTGACGAGACGCGTTGAAATGATGTTTATTAATTTAGAAAGACGTTTTTTTTCGGCTTAAAACGGTAGCGAAGGAAGGTTGTTGTGCTGATTTGAAAGGTGCGAAACTGTTGCTCTAAATATAGTTGTTTGGTCAGTATAAAGCATTGCTGTGTGAAGAAATGGAAGCTTAATTCCAAGTAAATTTCATTTATGGTGCTTGCAGAACATTAAAAGATGGTAGATTTTGTGTATTGTTTCGAAACATTCTATTCTAACCATTCTCTTCAATAAAGCTGTATTTTTCAATATGTGCTGGTAAATCTCACTACCGTCATGCAACATTGAAAAAACTGGCCACCTCACTATCATGAGGTGAATCGAACTATCATCACTCTCGCGTCACTTTACTCAATTTTTGAGTACAATTGCATGCTATCTCTTTTCTCTCACGGAAATGTTACTCAATTTTCGTAAAAACTGGATCTACTCAAAAATTGAGTTGATCCACTTTTAACGAAAATTGAGTAACATTTTCGTGAGAGAAAAAGAGATAGCATAAAATTGAGTAAAGTGTCTTGAGAGTGATGAGCATTCTTGCCAGTCACATATGAGTTTGTTATTAATTAGAACTGCGAAAGCCAGTGTTGCCACATTATTTATCGTTTTATTGGCAAAAATCTTTGCATCAAATTTTGTGTTGTGAAAGTAGTATGGAAACTTTTGAGGTACGAAAGGTGCAGAATGCTAAAGCACTTCTGTTTTATAATCGCCATTGAGTTGATCAAAACACATTTATTTTGATTAGCCGATACAGAATGTTTCTTAATAGGGCTTAAGTGCAATTATCGGTTTCCCTTAATCACACTACAGCAAAATGAAACTTCTTTCTGCAGGAAAACGGATCAGTATTCGAGGGATTTATGTTCTCGAAAGAAATCGATCATTGCGCTTAAGCCCTTCTGACAGACCAGTATTGATATGATAATGAATCATTAGGTGTTTGTTTTGATTACTCAAACCTCAAGGATTAGTGAACAAAATCGGAACTGAATTAACAATCAACCATTCTTATGATGTTTGTACATAATTTTGTTGAGTTTAGATATTAGTTGTAATGTTAATGTTAGCTGATCAACTCCTTTTTTCCTCCATTGGCATCCATGGTCGCCGTACTCGGGCGGTTTCGGATCTAGGTTTTATTCAGATTGTATTGCGAGTAAACTCACTCTATTGCTGCCAAGAATGCGTAATCAGTAGATAGCTTCCAATAAAGTTTCTTAGCAAAGGAAAAGTAAGCGGTCCATCTGCTCGTTTGAAAAACAGCAGTTTTCACCAACAAGTCTTTTGATTTTTATACCTCGATGTCCTTGCAGATGATTGTCGTCCTCAGCTCACGAAAATCATTTTTGGTGTCCTGTTCCTCATTGGTTTCAAAGAAGTTCGGATATTGTTTAGTAATTTAGTTGAACTCCTTCAAAGTGAGCAGCTTTGGAGGTCAACGCTTGATGCAGTAGTCAGAACTGGATCGTTCAAATCAAAGCGCTTAGTAATAGGTTTAATCAACTCGGTATAGAAAGCACAGCAGATCGAGTAAATAGCATCCTTTATGATATAGTCAAGAGTTCCGATGCTATCTCGATAAGAATTTCCGACTTCTTACGAAGATGTTTCTCGAAATCTGAGACTTCTTAGTCCGTCAGGCATTTTAAGTAATCTTCCTCACAAACATTTACAACGAGAACCATTAGCAAGGCTTCAACTGAATGCACATATTCAGGGATTCCGGAACTTCTGACTAGAAGATACGAGTCGATTTGTTTTGGAAGATACGATTCGCTTTGTGATTTGGGGCAATTCGTAGCTCAAGAAAAGTGGCTGCGTCATCGGGTCAGAAGCTACTGGCTTCAGAAGATTTTTGACTGATTGGTCAGAACCCAACATTTAAGAAGCTTAACCTGATTTAAAGCGCACATTCCTTTTTTTGTAATCAGTACCATTGATATGGAACTGTTTAACAATTGCGCAAAATATATAAATAGGTTTTCGCACTGCATGATACTATTAAAGTAAACAAAAAATCACGTACGAAATAACTATGCTTAAATATCAAGAATAAGTGTCGCAAAGATTATTCTAACTTTCCAAAATTCCTCTGCGGGAATGAATCAAAATACTTTTAAATTATAAGAACCGTATTTTTGTAGAAACCCCTGTAGGAAATTCTACCGATAGTTGTGGAGCAATCTCTCGCAAAACTTTGAAACAAACATTTCTCCAGTGGGAAACTTGAAGACATTATTGAAGTAACTGCTGGAGAATCCCTGCAGACATCCTAGAAAAAAATTAAAAAATCAGGTTACAAAACCTATAGCGAACTTTTTAAAGTAAGGAATTATATATTAGAACATATCAGGTTTTTTCCAACTATAACTAAGAAATAACCTTATAGTTATTTTGTGTGGTTCCCTCAGCCTTCCTCCAGGGATTCCATTAAAATCACAAAACTTAAGAAATTCAGGGATTCCTTGAAACATTTCATCACAAGAATGTTTTGAAAAACTGCCGATGCAATGTCCGAAAAAGCTCCTGAAAAAATACATTGAGGAATACCTAAAAACTCCCGAAGAATAACCGCTGGTAATCAAAATTTTATTCTAAAAATATCTGTTAAAATTCGTGGAGAAATCATTAGACGGCACACACACAAACTGACTTTCAGACTGTCATGTTTCACTGTAGTGTTAGTGTGAATTGATTTATTTTGCTTCATGGGCGTATAACCACACACTGAAAGTAGAACAGGTAAAAGGTAGGATCCATAAATGTGCTCATTTTCTAAATTTGATGTTCTTGTGTGCATAAGTAATTGCCAAAAATCTTAAAAATCTTGGTTTATCTCAAAAATCTGTAATATTTACATACATATGAAAAATATGTATATACGTATGAAAAAAATGAAAAAAATCTGTGTCAATCTAGATAAATCTGTGTATGTGGCAACCCTGATTACGACTGCAATAGCTGATATATCTGCACGATCAGCGCTGCTTGCGCTTGTGTGCGTTTCGTGTTTTTTTAATGCGGCCGACAATTTTTGTCACTCGTCGGGCGTGTTCACAGTTCATCACCCGTTCACAGTTGTTCTTTGCTTTCGCCGACGGCAACCCTGTCGAGACCGAGTTATCGATTCTGCCGACGGCAACTAATAGCAATGATCTAAACATTGTCAAGTGCTATCATAACGATAAAATCGATTAAATTTGAAAGAGAACTATTCTCTCCCAATGATATGATTTTCAGACGTATTGCGATGAAAATCGTTGGTCATTTTTCATTGAAAATTACATTGCCTGCACTGCTCAGGATGGAGTCAGGCTACGAGACACTGATGCACTGCGTGATGCACTGCTTCGTAAGCGGGCTAATTTTGGTTAATTTTTCGCACTCATCCGCATTCAATCTAGTTAAAAGGCTTTTTTTTTACTTTTGCGATCATTTGCGGCCTTATAGAGCACGGGACGGGTTTTAAGCGTTTATCCAGCAACTGGATCATTTGATGAAGCTGTTTGTAATCTATAATTAGAACTGCCAATATATAGACGTTAATTGCTCTACTTACTTCTGATCTATCGAAATATACCTTCAGCAACGAGTATTAGACTCAGAAAATTTCATAACCATAGATTAAAGTTCCCAATTGCAGGGACTTATTGAAAGCAAACGGATTGCTTTCCGATCATAAACATGTTTTCTCCACAATCTGTACATAAACTAACAATACTGTATGACTGCGAGGTCGAAATGGAATAGGCGATTTGCTGCAAATGTCAATTTCTTCAACCTGCTCTTTCGTTTTATCAATTTCCTCTCGAAAACAATCAACCAAAACATGTCGATTGCTATGATTACAAAACCGTCTACTACTAAGCAGGTTATGAGACAGACGTACTTGACCAAACTTTTAGTTTGTCATTGATCTTTAGATTGGCAATGTGTATTTCTTATTTAATTTACTCTCACGGAAATGTTAGAAATAAGCGACTTGGACGACAAACGGGATACTTCGTTGAAAAACGATCAGATGTATGAGAAAGTAGGCTTCACATTACAATAGATCTTTGCACGATGCCGTTATGAATGCAGTTTTCATATTTCAGGGAGCTTGTTTGCGTGGACTTAGAATATGTTCGGTAAGAGCAGTTTGAGATTTTTTGCTCTAAATTCATTACGATTGAAGTAGAATTGCTGGAAAACAGACACCAGTGCTTGTTTTTACATCATGTCTTGGATCTAATCGTTAAGAATCCGGAAAAAGCCAACGAAAAATTTCGTTTGAGTGGGTCAAATTCTAACACTTTGTTAACAAGCTCCCTGAACTATCAAAAAAATGTGGTTAATACATTCCGTGCATTGATCTACACGGCGGGACAATTTAATTCAATTTTGTATCGTTTTTGACTCACTGTCGTCAATAGTGGAGTCACTCATAGATGAGTAAATGTGACCGGAATTGACAAGTCGACATATCTTAAACATCGATCTGATTTAAGTCGGTGTATTCGATATGTCGACTTGTCAATCTCAGTCACATTTACTTATATATGAGTGACTCTACGTTTGACGAAAGTGAGTCAAAAACGATTGAAAATTGAGTTCAATTGTCCCGTCTTGTATACCGGTGCGCTACATCCAACATAGAAGAGAGGAAACATGAGCTCTATCAAAAGCAACAGTGATGCCATAGCTGCCGATCAAAAATGAGGCATTTTTTATCGTTGAGTACTATTTGACAGCTCCGAAAGAAATTTTTTATTGCATATGATAGTGATGGACAATATAATCATGAGTATATATCAACTTCAAATGACTGGAAGAAACATGAAATAAGTAGTGATTTCCGATAATCTAAATACGAAATAAATTTAACGCAATGTTCATCTTATTTTGGTAATAAGCCTTGATGTGAGAAGGAACTGATGAAGATATTCCCTCCGGTACACGTGAACAAATGCAAAATTCACAAAGGAAAAATTTGAGCGAACTTCTTCAACAGTTAGGAATCTGATGGTAGATTATGTATTTAAAACCTTCAAAATTACATTAATAAAATGGTTATCAATCATGATTTATGCATCGAATCATTAACTGGATGAAATATGTGGTATTCCAAAATTTAAGTCCATTGGACTTTTTTGTTTGGTCCTACATGATATCATTGATATCATTATCAATGATAACAAAATCTGCAACTTTATGATCTGTTTAATAAAGCCCAAAATCTGGAACGCAATTCCCATGAAATCCAGGCGTTTTATTTGTGATGCGTTCAGAAAACAATTGAAGCTGGTGAAGAAATGCAAATAGAAAATCATTCCAAGAAATAAGCTGTAATCTGTCTCTACACAGATAAAAAGAAACATTTAATTTTCTGCGTTATCTAATGCACATAAAGGGAATGCTAGATATGGCAAAATATAATGGGATTATTCATGTAAATTTAAGCCAGATAATGCTTGAATCTAGCCTGTTGCATGGCGCATGAAAGATTGCAAACAATTTCGTTGATTACGTCTTCATTGGCTTGAAATTAAACGTGAGGAAATTTTACGCGCCAGTTGAATTTCATTAGTTTTTGCTGTGTGTATATGATCTTTAAAAAAAATTAAATGTACACAGAATGAACAAACATGTATTGTTAAATCACATTTTGAAAGTATATTCGAAGTTACCGAACATGGGGTAGTTCAAAATTCTTTCTACGGTATGTTGATATATGCAACTAAACGTAAGATAAACATTTTCTTCGTCTAAATTTTTCTTCTATCAACTGATCATGTTGCACTCTGTTATTGCCCGGTCAGCTGAAATTATACAGAAAACCATCAGATGACGTTTGACACAAAGATACATCCTTAATTAATGGCGCCGGAATGCAGTTCAAATAAGCAAGGAGGCGGAATGTGTTGTGCTCTGTTGGAATCTGAGGAATCCTCTGCACTTCCAAGAGAAATCACTCAATGTCATTCAAGCCACACACTTAGAAAAAATCATGTAAATTTAAGTCTACTTTAATTCACATAAAAGGTGTGGACCGTTAGACTGAAATTTGCTTCCGTTCTTAAATTTACAAGACTATACAATCTCGAAACCCTAACTTACATGGCATGACGTAAGACTTCGTTGAGGGACACAAAACAATGTTTTCAAAATGATGCTACTTCTAATGCAAATATAAATGCTTCTTGATACCCGTTTTCTCAAGGATCTAGATTTAGTTAACTTCAGAAGAAAAATAAGATTCGGATTTTCAAGGCCATAGATTGTAGTGGTTAGATTTAGCTCTATCCTATCTTGTAGGGTTCAATATTTTCCTGAATCTCCAAATGCTTATGAAAATTTAAAATAATATTGTGCCATACCCGGTCGTTAACCTTCGCCAAATAAAATTTTAAAGGTGATTGAACTTGTCGCCACATTAAGATTAATGAAAAGTATAAACAAATGGACCGCAGCGTAACCAGGTTCGCAAACCACTGAAAAAGTTTAATTTGAGAACATTTTTTCCTTTACCTCAAATTTTCCTTATTTCAATATTGTAGTTTTAATTATTGAACAGTACATTTACGAGATATAAAATTTGAACTCGTGACTTGCCGTGACGCGTGCAACCGAATGCGTTAAAAACAGGTCTGATGTTGTTATAACACCATCAAAGACAAGCATCATGTATATTCAAGGCATGTAAATCCCAGAATTCAGTCAAACGGCTATTTTTCAATGCCTTACAAACTTAGATTTTACCTTAGGGCCTGTTGTAAATGTAGCATCTGAAACGTAGCTTTGAGTGTGTTATTATTTTGGGTTTCAAATAAGGATTTAACAACACATACAATGGAACAAACAATTGAGTCAAGTTTATCTTTGAGTCTCAAAGTATTGACGTGCAACATAGAATACATCACTCGTAATATTCGTTATTTTTAAGAGTGCACTCACAAAGTTTCATGATGGTTTATTGCATTGAGACAACAATATTTTTAACAACGCTTAATAGCTACATCGAACCGATTTGAGCCAACGGTGTAAATGCTGTTAGGACCACTTACAAAGTGTGATTGTGGATTTTTACATGGAAGACCATGTTTCTTTTAATAACGCTTAAAACAGGACTTGCACCGATTTATGTCAACAGTAAGGATACAACTGAGCATTTCACAAAGTGTAATGGTGGTATTTTTATAGTCAAGTCATAGTAGCTTACCTTACCTCAGGTGGTACTAAAGCTTAAAATCAGATTTTGACCTTTTTAAACAATTTGTAACGATGTTTTGGGGCCACTCCTAAAGTGTGATTTTGGATGTTTATTTGGAAGAGAAAATATGTTTGCCAACACTTCAAGAAATTTTTTGGTTCATATGCATCTATAAGTTTATACAAAAATTCGTGTTGACAGATTATGTTAACTAGGTCATGACATTTTTGAAACAATATAAAAGAATTATTTTCAAATTACTTAGCAGCAATTTTTTGTTTTGCTAATAAATTGAATAAAACAAATGGATGGATGAAGGGATTCGTGGTAATCTGGCCGCAAACCGATGACAAGCGAAGGTCAAATTACCTTCCGACAGTCAACAGTGAGTTTGCTAACCCTATTTTTAACAAACCACCAGTCGGAAATCCTAATTGCAAACTGTTCATTTCCTGTAATAAGAGCGTTTCGTTGGAAGGAGATACTCTATCCTATCCGCTGGTTTCATGTAAGTGCTTCTGCTTACGGGGCCACACTCCCGTTTTTTGGCCCTTCATACAATGGAATAGTGAGGATTACAGGTATGTACAGTGTGATCTTGCCATTAGGAGGACTGTAGGCCATGCAAAATCTTGCACTGGTGGTGCCTTCCTATTACACCACATCACATCAATTTGAATAAAACAAATAAAGTGGAATTAAAATTGAAAATTCTGATAATTCAAAATATGTTGTATTGAATAAGAGAGTGTGTGTAAAACCAGTAAAATTTTTCTTTGCCTGAATTTAGTTCCTTCAAATGAAATAAAAACAACATTACCATTTCTATCGAAACAAGTAATATCGCCAAGACAACAACCTTCATATAGCACAACAACATTTCAAACCCACTTCCTAAAATTTCCCTTCAACTTCCAATTTTTCAGGTTCCTGGTCAGCTGTCAACCGAAGAACGACGCAGCATCATGAGTGACCAACGGTGAAGAACCCCCTATTTTCTGCTAGTAATCTGTGTTTATCCAAAAAATTAAGTTATCCCCCATTGCGAAAAGTGAATCGTGGTGTGCGACTCAATCGTGAAGAATCAACCGTTGAAATCAATTGGTGTTAATCTCAAGAAGAAAAATAAGGAAGCTAAAAAAATGTGTTCAACCAAAGTGCATTCACCCTCCCCAGCGACGAGGGGAGTGGCCTCGTCCCATTGGCGACTATTGTGGTTTGTGACCTGCCTGCTGGGCGTCGCGAGTGGAGCCCACTGGGACCACGCCGTCGAGTTGGACGAAAACTATCGGCTGCTGTGGAGCATCAACAATCAGGACATTACGTTCGAGGTGCAGGCCCGCACCTTGGGCTACGTCGGTTTGGGTTTCTCCACCGATGGGTCAATCTACGGCGCCGACATCGTGATCGGATGGGTCGACAACGGGCAGGTTCACTTTCAGGTAAGGCGATTTGCTTTTTTTTTCTTTAGGTGGCGTGATCCGTGGTTCCCTTTTTCGGGTGGGAGATAATTATCGGTTTTTAGAAAGTTGGTCGGATTTCTTGAGTCGCTTTGGGGGATCCTCCCCCTTGATTGGTTGTTGATGCCTGATGGACCCACGCCGATCCGACGTGGAGATAATTTAGACGTGAAGATTGCCATCGGAGCAGCAAACGTTTCTGTTGCTGTTGTTTTATGTTTGTTGGTTGAGCTAATTTAGAAATACCTCCCACTTTTTCCAGAGCAGTGCGTGCTCGGCGTGACTTTAAAAAAAAAATGAAACAGAAATCGGATGGAGCGGCACTAATTGTTACGGTTCGGAAACAATGTGCAATGTGCCGCGTCGTTTTTCGCGAGACATAACATGCGAAACTGCGATCTTGAACTAAAAATCTCCGCCTAATTCCCTCGTCTTTGGCAAATGAGCCGGAAAAAGTAATTAATTAATTCATAAAAACTAACGATCCCGTTTGCATGGAAGCAAGGCGCCTGTTTTTTTTGAGCAGCATCAGTGCTTATTATTTAATTAAAACTGCTAAAATTTGCTAGAAAAATCTTCTCATGAGTGGAGTCAATTGTCCTGCTTGATGTCAAAAGGAGATCTCAAGTTCATTATTGCTTCAACTCCAAACCGCAATCGGTGCGGGGGCGATCCACGACAAGTCGTACCGCGCTTCCTTGATAGCTGGCAGTTTAAAGGCACCTTTAAGATGCGATTACCAACCCCAAGTCGCGGTGCGACAACCGAGGAAAGTCGGAGGAGCGGGTCGGTTGGTGCAACTGGTACAACATGAGAAAATTTATGTCCCGATGCTTGTCGTGGCCGTGGTGTGGCGCAGTGTTTGGTTTTGCGATTTGTACATGAAATAAATTAGCATGATGCGTGGCAGGTAGGGTGGCGGCAAGTCTGGGAGCAGAGGGCGGTTGTATTGAGGTAGACATCCCTCGAGGGAATGCTTTCGAGCGAACGGACGCCCACGTGCGAAAAAAAATCGCTGTCGCGCTGATGTTGGCTGTTGTTTGAAGTGTTGTAGGCTGTTGGATTCGAATTGTGTTGTTGTTGTTGTTTCTTTTTTTGCAAACAGGCACCTCGGTGACAACTAATAACCGCTGTTGTTGACAATGTTAGAATGAACATAGGTGGAGGGCAGGGTTGGAATATCAACACTACAAGTGTTGGGTTTGTTTAGAGATACGGAAGATACCGAGTATGATCGATCGGAATGCGCTGGGAAAGAAATTGTCGACTTCAAACGTGAATACGAACTTACTTTATTGGACCAACATCAGAAGTAATAAACAGGAACAAACGTAACTTTTTCTTTCTTTCAAAATACCACCAAATCGAGCAACTTTTTGCCGACCCACCACCCACCCTCACTAATTCCAAATTCAAACATCTACCAGAACAAACGAAATTAGTCCGAGTCCCCTGGTTGTTTACGCCACCATCTTGAATCACAGCCGAACTTTTCGTTAGCAGCGAAAAAGTTTGCGGGATTTCTAACTTTTCGCCAAATAACAAAACATAAAACCCCACGTTGCGAAATATTCCAACTAAGGCTAAAGTTCTATTTACTGTTCCGATTACCTTCCACCGAGCATCGTCGAGCTTGCGGAGGGGGGAGGGCGGAAAAACAGACATCAATCAGCTCTCCGGACAATTTCACTGTGGCATTCGAATTTTCCGCCTCCACGGCCACGCAATTGCAAATTGATTGGCTTACATGCGGCACACCTACCGGGATCGGGAGGATTACTAATTACAGCCGATCTATTTTGGATTTGTTCGGTTCAACGGTCCGAATTTCGGGTAGCAACGCAGCAATTATCGGTGAATGGGAAGAGTGCCGTGCCATTAGGAACAGGAATCCATCAGGTAGACGAAGGTGCGCTGGGCCCCGGTAGCTGCCGTAGGGCCTACCGATTATATGGCCGCATTTGGGAGAAGTTCGGTTTTTACAACCCCGGCAATAAATCAAACAAAGTAGGCCCCGCAACGAGAGTTAGAGATGGAACGGAATTTGCATTATCTGGGTTTCAAGGTCTTTTCGGCGAAGAGCCGGAGGTAAGACAAACCGAAAAAGTAAAGAAACAAATATGAAATAACGCAAAACCAAAACAGCCCTAGCCCGGAAGGCAAGAAGCAGGAGGATTGCAAATTTCTTTCCGTTTTTCGGACCCGTTTACTGGGCTTCTATCATTTGTTCGACCGTTCGCAACCCAAAACTCCTACCAAATTAGTACCGATGGGTCCCGGCCAGACGGAGTTTATCGGTTTCCTCGATGCACCCGGATCATAAATCTATATTTTTCGGCTTCTAACGACTGTATTTGGAGGGTCTTAGCGTTTTATTTTTGCAAAAAAATGGAACTTTGTCGGTCGTAAATGGCATTTTTCGAAGGAAGCAATTTCGAATACAGGCATGGACTATTTTCAAAAAGGAATTAAATTTACGATTGTAAACAATGCGATATTTGTGATTGTAAATCACATTTATTGTCGTTTATTAGACAGGGTAGTTGGAAAATGTTTTGAGTTGTTTGAAATGACGCAAATAAGTTAACTTCATTTCTCCAGAAAAGTGTGGAAATCTACAGGAGCAACAAAAACCGTTCATTTAAAATTTGGACAACCTTCAAAGTTCTTCAATGAATGATTCTCAAAACTAAGCTCATCTAAATATTTATCACATCGGACACTGTGAAAAAATATGATCAGGTCTGATTGTAAGAAATTGTGACTGAATTAACTACGTGGAATTCCGTCGAGCATATTCAACACAAATTTTTTCAATACTATGTTTGCAAATATGACATGAAATAGTTTAATTTCATTTTAATACACTTCGTTGAGTTAATTGCGCCAATCAATTGAGTGCATTCAAACTCAATTTCATCAAAAGTGGAGTAATTCAAATTCGAGAATACAGGTACCATGAAGCGGGGTGACTTCGACCGCCAAGTCCGATATTTATTCAATTTAAAATTATCCTTCTTCAAGTGCCTGAATTTTAAAGGCTTTGAACCATATATATTCAGCATTTATTTAAATGCATTTTGCTTTCAACATTTCTCCATTTCCTTCGCTATAAAAAATATTTTTTAAAAAATGCTCTTAATGGTACTTTTTACCAAGCTCCAACAACAATCATGTATTCAAGCAATACAAATAATTTTCAAAAAAAATCGTCCAACCACATTTTCAGATTACTTAAACATTCGTCTCTCTGAGCTTATCGAAAAAATATTAATTTTGTATACATAAACAAATTAATGAATATAAATAAAATATTTTGACTGAAAAATTAAGAGCAGATCATAAACGCGACAACCTTCTCGAAGTGTTGCACTACCTTCCAATCTGTCAAAGGGTTTGTTTTGGTTTGTTCTGTGTTGGAGAAAAGGTGTAAATCACATAATTGTGATAATCTGTACACCAAATTTAAGGTCCATAAAAAACGTGACCAAGGGGGAGGGTTTTGAAAATGGTCCTTTTTTGCGTGACATAATTAATGCACGTTCCCTTTAGGAAATGCTCAACCTCTGCGCTATTCGGGAGACATCTGCATCAAACGGTTTGTATTAAAAATTGGTGTTTTCTTATTCATTTAAGCACTTCAAATGGATAGAATTGATTTTGATCGAAGTCCCCCCATTATTGGAAATTGGCCGCGGGAATTGAATAATTTTTTTAAAGTTCATCTGACAAAATAAATTTTTAAAAATTTCTGTGTAGTGTAATACTACAGATGCCAGTACTCGAGGTATTGAAAATGGTAAAACAAAATATTTCTATAATCTATCACAGAAAATTTCAAGAAATAGTTCAAAAATTGATCGGAGTCAATCCGTTTTACGGTATCGATGATTCGAAAATTTAACAGCATCCACCAAATTCAAATACGATGCAGTTGGATTTGTCAAGTTCTAGGGATTTGAAACTTATTTACCTAAATTTGAGTAACTCCACTTGCAACGCAATAGAGTCAAGAAAAAAAATACTCAACTCATAGTGACAGTTTTTTTTTAGAGCGATCAAAATGGAAGATCTATTTTGAATAAAGTTGCCAGAACACAGCGATCAAAAGTGTTAACAGCATTGTTCACTCCGAATCACTTTAACAATTAACAAAGCCCGTGCATTCACACTACCAAAATATTATATTAATTTTGGAGGCTTGAGACTCACACTTGCAAACTTCCTATACACAGAAAAAAATAATGAATTTTTACAGACGCGTAACCACCCCCCTCCCCTCCTTTAATTACAAGCAAAAGAAACGTAAACAACGTAATGATTTATAATCTTTCAGACAGCATACAAAATTGCACAGTAGCTAAGAATGCGAATTTAGCTGGAAAAATTTTCAGCCCAAGTTTAGAGTTTTGGAGCAGAACTGTCTTGTTCAGAGTTGTTTCTTATAATAAGGCCCACTATGATGGTCCTTGTTTTCAGAGAAACCGAAAATCTTACATTTTTATTTGCAGAAATAAAGGAATATATTCTTGAAAAAAGTTGTAGATGAGAAAGTTTCAAGCAACTTTGACTGAGTACATTTTTCTGTAGCTTTGGAAATGACCGAATAAGCGCTTTTTCCTACGTAGGGTGCCTCTATAAAAAAAAAGATGATCAATAAATCAGTTATGCCCTTTTTCATGCCCTTTTTTGAGTTATGTAACTTTTTTATTTAAAATTCGACAACAAAGTGGTCTTGATATGGTCTTTAAAACTTGAAAAAATAGAAATGTTGACGTTTACATCTTGTCAGAATCTTCTAACCTTAGCCAGTTATTTTTTTCATTTTCTTACAAAATTGGGCCCTTTTCAAATGTGTTTTACTAGATTTAAAAAAAAATAACTTTAAAATATGCCCATTTATTCGCAAAACAATATTAATTTTTGTTCGACATACGATAGTGACGATTTGAGTACACCAAAAATTGTATCTTTTATAGTTTTAAAACCAATAGGGATACAACTTTGCTAAAAATATTCAATTGAAAAAGTTGGAGCAATTTTTTTATAGGAAACAACCTAAGCTACGCAGGAAAAAAATGCTCTAGTTCGATCATTTTAGAGCTACAGAAAAATTTACTCAGTCAAAAGTTACTTAAAACTTGCTCACATACAACTTTGTTCAAGAACATATGTCTTTATTTCTGCAAATAAAGAATTTAAATTTTCGATTTTTCTGAAAATAAGGACCACCCTAGTTTTTATGCACACCAAAAGCAGAGCCTTGTTATAATAAACAGCATTGTAGAAGAAAATTCATCTCTTAAACAAACTCAAATGTATTTTTCCAGCTAAATTGGCATTCTGGTCCACTGTGCGTTGTTTGCAATCTTTAAAACAACAGACCTCCTTTTAGTGATATCTGGTTTAAATTTACACGAAAGATCCATTATTTTTTGCGAAATCTAGCATTACCTTAATGTGCATTAGATAACGCAGAAAATTAAATCTTTTTTTTTAAACTGTGCCCAAGAATTCAGTTTTCCAGAATAAAATCTTTGAAAGCATTCGATCTCAACATTTCCTCAAATTTGATACAGGAATCAACGGATGCTACTAAACAGTTGGGAATTCAAGTTAGCCTGGATTCGTAAATACTGAACTTTTATCCTTTTGATTCTTTTCAGAGTTATAAAACTATTTAAGTTGTGGGATTCGTGGTCACGCGGTTAACGGCGTCACCCGTCGTTCAGCTGATTGCTACGAAGCGAGGATTCGATTCCCGCTCCAGCCTGTGGAACTTTTCGCAAAACGAAAATGTTCATTCTGTTCAACTGAATGTTAGGTTCAGTTGTCCGTTGTAATTCACTCTATGTGCGTTCAATAACACAGTTTATACAAAATCGAGTTGACGATGGTGTAAATATTTTTCTTATACCACTCGCAATTTTCTCTAGACTGGATAGTTTTAACTTTAACTGGCTTTTTGATTATAACCTGAAGTTCGATGTACTATATGGCACATAGACCAGATTGTAAATCATTTATGAATCTGTACCCAAAAACTGCTCTCTTTATGCTTGGTTTAGTACGACTACGGGGCTTTATCTTCCGCTTATATAGGCGTTCTTTGAAAAAAGAAGCACTTCACAATTGATGAATTTGTTAGCTATTCCAAATCATACAAAAGTATAGCGTTTTGCAAGCACAAAGATATGAATATGCTACAGGGCAGTTGAACAATATTCCCGGATAAAAATAACCAAACAGTAATAGTACAATAATATAAAATAACATTAAAATCTATTTCTGACCATGAATGTTATTGTTCATGAATCAGACAAATGAAAAATGCATATTGTCATTACAATAGATTTACAATTCACTCTATCCTATGCTAAGGTTTTCAAAAATTCAGGAAGAATACAATTAATACTAATTTACTCAAATTTGTTCGGAATATATTTTTTTTCTACAGATAAGATACATAACAACCCCCCTTTTCAATTGTCAATGTCTCATTTTTCATTAGATTCTATTGTGGTAACAATAACTCCTATTGTCATCTTATCGTTGTGACCAATACTTTCAATTGTACATACTATAGATTCTATTGTATGGTTACAATATATTCAATTGTAAATCTATGAGAAATTTTTCTTCTGGTTTCCCAAGTTAAGAACATCTACTGTACAAATAATGTACTGTACAGTATGTTCTGCTGAGATGAAACGTTTCTCAACAGAACAAACAGAGCACTTTGGATAGATTTCGTCGAAAATACAGTAGACGAGAATTAGATCAAGCAGGTTTTCTCCGAAGCTTTGACAACGAAACACAGCATTCTCGCAGCATTCCAGCTAACAGCTTTGCCATCATCGTTACACAGACAAACTGCCGACCAATTTACCAGAATAGAGTTCAACACTTCGTAATCCACTTTACCAATGTCTTCAATGAATGGAGTTATTGCCGATGAGTGTACTGTCAAATCACGAGCTAGATGGTGAAAATCAGTATCTCCAACCAACTCCGGAGCCTCGTTAACCGAACTGCAGCCAGTGATTTGAATTGAAGCTCAACTAATTTAAAAAATAAATCAAGCCTTCTCCTCAGATGATTGCGTATCATATTCCACTATCTCAGTGCCTCAAAAGAAGGACGTTCATACCTGATGTCTTAGAGGGTCAGCAAATGCAGAGACGTTGTTGACTGATTTCGAAACGATTTGAGGTTAGTTGAAGTCCATGAACAAGATCAGCTCGTCATTGATGTTCATCTTGCGATTGATTTTCGAGACAACTTCTGCGTGACTTAGAATGCACTCCGAATCTACAGATTTTTCGATACACCAACGAAAATTCTGTTTGATTCGCCTTAGATCTTGCACACATACATTCTTGACATTATGCACTTGAAGACGCTTAAAATGATCATTACTGTTTGTGGTTAAATTAGGAAAAGGAATTAAGAACAGCAAAAATGTAGTCAGCAACAAAGACGTATCTCACTTCTATAAACTTCCTATCGAACGTGAGAGGATCCTTCTAGGACCTGATTGTTTTTAGCAAGCTATCTTATACAAAATGACTGAACTAAGTTCAAACATACACAGATAAAAAGAAACATTGAATTTTCTGCATTATCTATACTCAAAAAATCGACACGATACATCCACGTGAAACACACGCAATTTTCGTCCACTGCCAAAACCAGTAATAAACACGACTGGCATTCACGTAAGAGGCAACGTGATTTCCACGTAAATTCACATTCTACGTGAAAACTGTATGCTGTCACGTGATTTTTCACACGTACAATTCACTGGCACGTAATGTTTACCTGATTTTACTGAAGAAAATTTGGATACGTGTTCAGGTGGAAGTTACGTAAAATTTTACGTGAAAACAAACTGTCATTTTTTTTGAGTGTAGTGCACGTAATGGGAATGCTAGACTTGGCAGAAAATAAGTGGATATTTAATGTAAATTTAAGCCAAATAACACCTGAATCTAGCCTGTTGTATGAAAGATTGCAAACATTGTTGTATGGCGCATAAAGGATTGCAAACAATTTTGTTGTTTACGCCTCCTTCGGCTTGAAACGAGAGAAAATTTTACGCACCTGTTATGATGTGTTCCTGTGTAAGTGCTCCGCAAAAACAGGCATAAATCAGAAATTAAATTCAGGACTCATTTTCAGACAAGAGACCTATGAATCGCTATCTATGTGTTTCAGAAAAATAACACACAATCCAATTAACTTTTTTTTTGATTTATTGGATACGATTTCTTTAATTTCAATAAATTCATCATTAAAACTTAAACGATTGAATAACCTGATAGAAGTAACAGTGAATATGGGTAGACATTCGTTTAGCCGATTCGTGAAATGCTACTTTGAAAATGTCTTCTAAAAGTAAAATTCCAAGAAAATCAAATCGCCATTATTTTGAATTACTTCAGATATACGGTTTGGCAACGATTCAGATAGCTTTTGCAGTGTTGCCATGTAGATTTTAGCCCTTAACTTTAAAAAATCCCATTACTTTTTGCTTAATCTAGCATTCTCTCTATGTGCATTCGATGCCGCAGAAATTCAATATATCTATTTATCTGTGTCTGGAAGGAGATTCCAAGCCACATTAAAAAAAATTTGATGCATCTCCGTAACGCATCCTCGCTTCGATCAATTTTTCGTGCGATTGATACATTAAAGTGACCTTCCTTCTTGAACAACCTTGTGATATGACCTTATCTGCCTTCCAGAGGAGGTGAAGGGTCTCAAACAATCTCAAACCGATGCATACAAACTTTCACGCTGATAGGTTTGTTAGTTTCCGAGTCTAAAAGGGTCAGACAGACAGACAGACAGGCAGAAATTCATTTTTTATAAATAGAAACTCTGCCTCCAAAAACCCCAACATGCCAAATTTAGTTGTTATATATCGCTGCTTCAAAATCCTCCACCTGCCATATTTGGTTCCGATTGCTTGATTAGCTCTAAGGTAAAGCAGAAATTTGTGTTCTGTGGTTTGAAATCACCAGAGAAAGATTCTTGCCTTCAAAAACCTGCACCTGCCAAATTTGGTTACACTCCCTAGTAGCACACTTGTTGCCATTTAGTTGAGATAACATAAATATGACTTGCTAAGTCGTAATCAGTTACTGCAACTAATAATGATCGTAGTGTGCTTCTTGGGCTTTTGCTTGATTAGTTCTCGAGTTATTCAGAATTTTGTGTTTCATTGGTATGGGATCCCCCGTTTTTTTAAACGGGGGGTCTCAAGCCACAATGAACATATTTCTCCGTTTCAAAAAACCGCCACATGCTAAATTTGGTTACAGTTACTTGATTAGTTCTCAAGTTGTGCAAAAATGTGTGTTTCATTTGTATGGGAGACCCTCCTTTCTGAGAGGAGAGGGGGTTTGAGTCATCTTAAAAACATTTATTGCCCTCAAAAACCACCACCTGTAAATTTGATGCCAGTTGCTTGATTAGCTCTCGAGTTATGCAGCAATTTGAATTTCATTTGTATGGGAGCCCCCTTTCTGGAAGAGGGGTCTCAAACCATCATAAGAACCTTCACCGGCTCCAAAAACCCTGTTTACAAATTTTAACGCCGATCGGTTCAGATAGTCTCCGAGTAGGGTCAGAGTAGAGAGAGAGAGACAGACAGACTAATTCATTTTTAAATTTATATATATATATATATATATATATATATATATATATATATATATATATATATATATATATATATATATATATATATAGATATATACTCAGGAAATTTTGAGGTACAATTTTCATAAGATCGGAACTATGAACCACAAAGCAAGGACCCATGATTCACGAAATCGATATGAAATGATTATTGTTGAATTGGTCGAGAAATCATGCGACTTATACATTTTCAATCGACAACACTTATCAAGCGTGTATAGTCTACTGGGATTGTGGCTCGTCTCTGGATCCCTAGGATCACTGTTTGATTTAGATTGCAGCTTTTTCTTCTGTGGAAAGTGGTCATACGATCGTCCTATGAACTTTATTCCATTAATGAATCGTATGATTCAATTTGCAATAATGTCTTCGCACACAGATAAAAGTATGACTTTTTACAAACGCGTAAAACTTCTCTAGTTAATTTCAAGCCAACGCAAACGTTAACAACATAGTTGTTTGCAATCTTTTATACAACATACAAAATTGTTTGCAATTTTTTGTACAACAGACTAGATTCAGGCCTTATCAGGCTTGAATTCACATGAAATATCCCATCATTTTCTGCCATATCTAGCGTTGCCAAATTTAATCACTAAGATCTCCCGTGATTTCACCGATCCTCACTGCCTCAAAGCACTCTACGGTGCACTTGTACGACCGATTCTTGAACATGCTGTGGTGATTTGGACTCCGTATCTATTGTCATGTGACGTCAGAATTGAACGCGTTCAACGTAGATTCATACACATACAAAGTGATCGCCTTCTTCTGAAGGCACCATGTGGGAGATGATATGGTATAAAGGTCAATGGAAGAAATGGATCGGCTGGAATATGTTCCAAAATATTCAGGATATGTTCCAACAATGTTGAGGCTAAATTCGAAAAGCAGCTGATGGAAAAAGTAAAGAAGTAGCAGAACAATTCCCCAACATCACTCTTTTCTAAGGCTTTGGCCATGGCACCGGCTAACTGAAGTGAGGCCACTGGTCAGGGTGTGGAAGCCTGCTCGTAATATTCTCAATAAATATATGATTTAGGGAATGGATTTATTTTCCCCTTCTCCAGCTTCTTCGAAAAAAAATGTCAATTTTTAATGCTTACATTATTCAAAAATCACAACGGAAAACATGCGAACACACAGTCTCATTTGACTACACTGCATAAATTCCGAAATAAAAAAAATCCATTTGCAATTGAATCAAAGCTCCAACCATTCTCAGCGTTCCCAAGAAGTAACATTACCTTCCAATTTACATTTGGGACGCCTTGAGATTCCCTTTCATTAAGTCGAAAAGCGTGCTGGATTTCGTCCCCACCCATTTGCATCCGAATGTTCCACGTGCTTTGAAATTTCCCCACAACCAATCCGAACCCTGCCGCATCCTGGCACGTGGCTAATTCCGCGCACACCTGTCGACGTCGGAACCGAAATTGCAAATCGTCATAGATTCCGATATTTAAATATTTTGCAATTTTTTAACGACTTTGGTTCAGTGAATTCTTGTTGACCCGAATTTCCCACCCCCGAACGCGGTGCGGGACAGATGTCGGGAATTAAAAGCCTTGTAGATGGGACTTCTTCTTTTTATTTTGTCAGCCCCAAAAAGAATCACTTTGGGCCTTCTCAACCGCCGTCGCCGGGGACAAATAACTATTTAACCGAACGAAACCTCCGGCATTTGCATTTAGATTGAGTTCGACAAGTGTGTGGGTGGCCGGAGAAGACAAAGGAATTCAATTGGAAAAGCTGTTAAAGTTGGAAAATTACTTGTGCAAGAAGTTTCCCACCTTCGGACTGGGGATGATCTTTTTTTACTGCTCTGCTTGTAGGAGAGCCTTTCAAAGACGGATTGCTTTCCTGACATCATAATTTGACACGAACAGAGGGATCCGGTTCCGGTTGCGCACACATCCACGTCCGACAGACAGTTTTCCCCAGAAGGAACGATATTAGTCTTGGTGTTGGTGTGTGCGCTTATAGTCGGATGAAAATTGGAAAATTTCCTTCCCATGGCAGGCGGAAAAGAAACACGGACCTGTTTTCTTTCCAAACAATGGCACCACCGACGTATGTGCGAATGAAGACGATCTCTAAAATGACATCGACATGTGAATGGCACAAGGGTTCCCCGAAGATTGGGAGAATTGCAGTTGGAACGGCGAAAGTCAGCCGTATGGATTAATTCTCCTTTGACTTTCCATGGGCGGGGAGTTTCTCTGTCCAACCAAAGAATAGCTCAACAATGAAAGACCGGCGAAAATGGGATTTCGGTCATTATTTGCCAACCGGGACCGATGTACAATAGACGATGGCCAGACGACGATTGATGCGGCGGATCAACGCCAATCACAAAACGAGAAAAGACGAAACCCTCGACGACCATCATAAAAGTCAAAGCAAACGACGGAACGGTCAAAGTGGGGCCCCGAGTGGCAGCAGAAGCTAAAGCGAACTGTTGGTTTGCCACAATTTGCATACACCCTCCCTGTCAACCAACAAGCCACGTATGCACGTATGTGCGCACCTCACAGGACAAAAAACAAAACTCGGAAGTGCAGAAGGCAGAAGCACACCGTCGAAAACGTCTGCACTCGAGATATGAGTCCTTTCTCATTTTAATACTTTCTGGCTTCCACCGCTCCATTCCACCTCCGACTCCGACTTCAACGACAACGACGACGTAGTCTGGCACATACTCTGGGCGAACCATAAGGCCAAACGGTACCTAGAGCAGGAGCTTTATGTGTGCAACTCAGACGAATTTACAATGAAGATCGGAACCAGCAGCAGCAGCCAGCAGCGGTCTTGGCTAGTTATGAGACTCTACAGAATCACAGGTGTGCCGGCAGGCTGACTGGCTGGCTGGTTGGGTAGTGATAGCATGGGATTTTTTCCTTCCATCGCCGTTCTCCGTTGCGATGAGACATGGAAGCGTTCGTAAAACGTACACAGGGCTTGGGAATGTAGCTACAACCATATGAGTGGCACCCTAAAACAGGGAAGTTGGGACGTCTCTTGGGTCGGAATTTTTAAGCAGTCTAACGATGGTTATGTGGTTTTCTGGGTTTATGAAATGAGGGGGGTGAGGAAGGATCAGATGGTGCTTGGTGCGAGCTTCAAGATTTGTTTATCCATTTTCGGGATAAGCGTGCGATATTAAATTGTTTTATAAAGTGTGTACACAGCGGACGACAAAGGGGAAGCATGCAGTTGTCGGAGATTGTAGGTGATTTATTAATTTGGAAACGTTGCTGTAAGTGACCGTTGGGGTAGGCTGTGAGAACGAATTGAGATAGTTTTCGGGGGGTCTAAGATGGCCGGTTCAACAGAAATAGTGTCCAGAATTTGTGTGTTCCGAATACCGATGCGCTCAAATTCGTTAGACGAAAAATCCACGAATTATTCGTAATTGTCTTCAACTTAATTGATGAAGCTATTTGTGTGGCGAATTTTGTAAAACCAAACTCTCTCTTTTAAACAAATTGCTCTTGTTTCGAAACAGCAAACTTAAATGTTTTCGTATTCATAAATAAAAATGTACGAAATATTCGTATACTTGATAAATTTATAAGTGATGGGGGTACGAAAAAAAAAATTAAGCCGAAATCGTTTCTGTGTCAATCAATTGGATTCTTACTAATTGGTTAGCCTTTTTTCCGATAATGTCTTCACTTTGAGGTAGCGTTTACCTTTTTTCGTTACCTACCAAGTTCATAATGCCATCGAAATTCACTTTGAGGAATACGACCTCTCCGAAATCATTCCTGGTAAAATATTTCCCAGCACCTGGTCGCAGGCCAACATACGTACGTACGTGTCGGTGGAAATTTAATATATTTTAATCTTCAGAATAGTTCCATCTTCCAGAGCGCCCCATTCTTCTTATAGAATAAAAAAATCTCCCGTTGGATAGCTGTCCGAAATAAATTTACATGAAAATACAACAAGCTTTTAACCATACACACAACGCAAAGTCATCCTCGCTGGTTCTGAAACAACCTTCCGCTTCAGGTCTTCATCCATCTGTGCGGACAAAACGGAAATTGCACTTGGTCTCGAAAGAGTCAGGATTAGCCCGGAAAAACGACCCTACGCCTTTCGCATTCAGCAAAAGGATTACAGCTTTGCTTTCTTCTACAGCTGAGCACACCAGCCTGGAATGAATGCGTTTTTTGGACCGTCCTGAACCCCGGACTGCATCTGATGGACATTCTGTGGCGTGTGTGGTTTGATGAGCGCTCTCATTAATTTACGAAAACAAATTCAATCAAATTTTTTTCCAGAAATAAAATGTTAATCCGAATCCAAAACTTCCCGGCCGAGGATATTATTATTATTATCGCCATCATTATCATCCCTGTCTCCCTCCGGTGGGTGGTTACGATAGCCATTAGTGTTATTATTTTTAATAGGAATTTTACGGCTCCGGGAATGGCTCGGAAAAAGCAAACGTAATCCGTGCTGAATGCAGTGGCAGTGAGTCGTTTGGGTTTTATTAGTTTCGGTTTCGGGCCAAGATTTTGCAAACTGCAGTGTTTGTTCCGTACCGAGCCCGGGTTGGTCAGAACATGTTTGAAAAGTGGGAAACACGTAAGTTCTGCTACCGGAACGATCCGGATGTTGTCAAATGATGGAAAAGGGGAGCTGAAAAAGGAATCGGTTTTTTAATGCCAGAACGATTTGTAAGTTTACTTTTGATGACGCCATTTGCACGGGGTAACCGGTGAACTGAAGTTTACGACGCACACTGACTGGGTGAAATCGTACCGGATTTGATTGGCGAGTGCCATTCATGGTCGCATAATTTAACTCCTTCTTGCAGCTCGCTTCGGAAATGAGTAGAACTCTTTGCAGTTGGGTCTACGCATTGTGGCTTTAGAACAGAGTAAAGAACTTTTGATGCTAGTTTATAATGACGGTTTAGAACTCCTTTGACATAAATTGAATATTTTCCTGGTAAAAATTTAGCATGCTGCAGAAGCACATCACAATACTAGAGCTTCAAATAGTTGTTTCAACTCATGTTGGATTCATTTGCTGATAACTATTTGATGAGTTCATTTGCGATAACGCCATGGATCTTGCCGTTTAATTAGAATGTGCTTCTCTGCTGTACCGAATTTGGTGAGACTCTTCCAATTTAATTAATTTATGAAATATTCCATACAGTGGTGGATAATTCAATGAGACCAAAGTCCGAATTTGGGTTGTCCCTAAGCTCAGTCGGTAAAAACGGTGGCTGGGTTCTAGATTCCCGGTCTGGTCTAGGAATTTTTCGTTATGTAAAATCTCTCGACCGCCTGGGCATAGGGTATGATTGTAATTGCCACACACAATCATACTAATGTGAAAATGGTACCTGACATTGAAAACTCTTAATTAATAACTATGGAAGTGCATTTATAACACTAAGTTGGGAGCAAGCGATAAGCTATTTCCGAAAAAGAAATAAGCTTGAAACGCTAAGAAAGGAAGGAAAACTCGATTTTCATACAACATAGTTTTGTGTGAAGTAATGTTTTTTAATTTCCCCTGAAGTTATTCAGCCAGAATTCTGGCTTTAGCCTAAACAGCTCTAAAAAGTATTGTACATTTCTGTTAAATACCATGCACATAAATGGAGTGTCAAAGCAGAAATCGTGAAGCTGGCAACCTTGCCCATTGCGACTAGTAAATATACAGTGAGGCGTCAAATCATCGCCGCAGTTTAGGTCAAGCGGAAAAAGCGTCGCGTAAATCGGAATGACACGACAATGTTACATAATATTAATGTTTTCATTACAAAGCGTGTAGATCTAAGGTATTTTGAAAACTGTCTAAATTGTTGTATGCAAAAGCCCATTTTTTATGGAAAAAATTCTTGCAAGTTGCGGTATCATCTGGAATTAAATAAAATTATAAATGCGTGTAGACTTACATCACAATGAAAATTCAGGTTTTTTTTGCAGTGTAGAAATAATCTGAAGTTTAAAAAAAACATTAATAATTTTTCAGTTATCACTTTAGAACTTCTCAACATCGCTTACGACAAAACAAAACAATCACCTTTTGATTCCCATAGTTTGGGCCATGTTGATGAGTTTTAACTACGATCCATAGTGGACTGATGTTAAGGTGAAACTGGAGGAAGTCCTCTTTGCATATAATTTATAGGTTAGGTTAATTATCACTTCACGATTTTTGAGACTAAAAATCACAAACAAAGCATTAAACATGGAAATCAAAAGGATATGTTATTGCTCTGTCGTTTACGGTGTCTTTTGTAGTGTTGAATAAAGAAATATGGACGTAATACAGGTTATTTTGAGACTACAGATGAAATTCCAGCTCATATTGTTCACAGGAAAATGAATGCCAAATATGAACATTTCGTATGAAAATTCGGCTTTGGTCTTATTGTATTTCCCAACAAACATCACTATTGAATAACTGTTTGTTCTTTGATACCCCGTTTGACATTAAGACGTTTGGCATACAGATGTTTGGCCGAATGGACGTTTGACATAAAGACGTTTGGCCGAATGGACGGTTGACCGAATGAACGCTTGGCCGTATGGAGGGAGAAGATATTTTGTAAGGTTCCATGCTAGAGGCCTGATTTTTAATTCCTCGTCAACCCATTCCTCCAGGAACTTCAGAAATTAAAACAATGTAATGTTTGGTTAATTATTTAAATTCAATCTTTTAAAATAATTCAGATGTCTTTTATCTGACCTGATATGGTATTGATACCGTGATATTGAAATAAAATAGGTCAATGTATATTTTTGTGTATTCTTCATTCAAATTGTGGAATACTCGTATACTTGTCCCATTTGTTTTGCTTTAGTTTGATCATATTATCTCTCACTATATTTTGATGATCGTCAGTCATTTTGAGGCTAGATTTTTCTGAGAAAATTTATTGTAATTATTGTTCAAAAGGACGAATAACTCATTTGAGATAAGTGGAAATTTAAAATCAGATTCTTCTGTGAAATGCCATGCCAAGTTATTCTAGGGTTTGAAGCCATTTATGCAAATATCTTTTAAGCATTGAATTCCAAACAACATCTTAAAAGTAATATAAGAAAAATGCAATTTTATTAAAATTAAAATTATAATATATTAGTTTTTCACACAATTCACCAGTCGGTTCAAAATTTCTCAAATTGAAATGCATGAAATCATGAAAATTACATTTGTTTGTTCAGTTAATCTCCAAAGAACTGCTCATGTTTAAAAGAAGAAGAAATCTCACATAAGAGTTTTATACCGGGCAAGCGCTTGAATCATAAGTTTGCTTTTGGATACAGGAACATGCTTCGTCAAATATGCAGTGCTTTATTTTGTTGTAAAACTCCTAAGACCTGCTCATGTTTGAAAAAAGGAACAATCTCACAAAGAGTAACAAACCGAGAAAGAGCTTGATTCAGAAGTTTGCTTTCGAATATGTATTTTCATAAAAGATCCATGTGCAAAGAAGGTATCTTTTAAAGGAAATGCATATTTCTATAAAATGACCCATTCAGTCTAGCTATTTCACAAAATACACATTTCCACCTTAAATCAGGAGTCTACGATTTTATCATAACATATTCATACTTCTCATGTGTAAAGGCAAATTGCCAAGTACCATTTTCTGCATTTTTGAACATAGACATTTTGTTAGTGAATTGTTATAGTTCAAACATTGTTCGAATGCTTATTACTCCAAATGCGCGCACATATTGATAAACTTATTGTTATAAGTCTAGAATATCGGGTTGTTATCTAATGCGTTTGAAAATACTTTTTTGGATTCTTATTTTCTTTTGTCTGCAATACATTTATGCTAATAGTCAATTTTCGGCCAAACGTCCATTCGGCCAAACGTCCATTTTGCCAAACGTCCATTTGGATGAACATCTATATGCCAAAGATCCATATGCCAAACGTCCCACCCCTGTTTGTTTAAACAAATTTGGAGAAGTTATTCAGCTTTTTCTTCTAGCAAACTGAATAACTTCTCCAAATTTGTTTGAACAAGCGGTTATTCGACACTGATGTACGTTGGTTTGGCTTCACTTTAATGATATGCAAATTAAAACTTACTTTAATTCTTATGATGGGAATTAAAATCAAATATTTATATTACAAATCATGCGATTCATGCGGAGCTTATTGGTCATTTAGACATCATCAAAATGTTCCTTGTAAGATAATTCTCTATTATGGGGACTTACTTTCCCCCCCCTTCAGGTTTCACCAGGTATTCAGGGTCATTTATTGTCTCCAAGAGGAATTGAGCGGGAAAATTTCTCATAAAAAAAAGTACCAATCCAGAAAACGAGGTTAAGAAGGAGAGAAGAACACCTACGATTGGATTTCTAAAGGGTCACCCACAACAGATACGTTCCGTTAACGTAAATTGGCCAGAAAATCTATGGGAAAACTGTCAAATGCACGCAAATGCATCCGCACCGTATCAACTGTAAACCAGCCATAATTCTTTTTAAGTTTCTTTATCTGTTTTTTTTTTAAAGAAAAGAATAGGGAAACGAGACGGAAATTAAACGAATTTTTGCTCTTGACAGTTTCACAGGCTCCGAATCGAGGTTCCTTGTTCGCCAACTCTGGTTTGGCGATAATGTACCGTCGGACTGCACTGCTGTAGGGGTGAACCCGGTCAGTGCCTGCTAGATGTTCGATATATGGTACTTTGCACTACACCAGTCGACGCACAAAAAAGGTTGTGGAAATACCCACGAATCGCAGAAACATTTCCAGTACATAGATAAAAGTCAAGTTAAATCAAGTCAAGTCAACTTTTTGGGTTTCAAAACCCCAGAATTGGAACTGACGGGCCTAAACTTCAAAAAAAATTCTAAAATTTTTGGCTCTAGGTTTCTCTAAGCAGAAAAAAATATTAATTGACCGAAAGAATTTGGTGAGTTCATTCCAATAAAGTTTCAAAATGTGTTGAAATAAATTCCGATTCACATCGAATGTTTTGTTGTTGTCGTTATTGTGTTATTTCTTCTCTATGTTCGATTATTATTAAATGGATCTTTAAGCTTCTGAAACCAGCAAAAACAAGATATTGGCTCTTTTTTAGGGTCGATACGTTTAGAATCAAAATAATTTCTACTGACCGGTAATCGGGAATGTTGCTTTGTAGCGCACCGACTGAGCTTAGGGAGGAATGAAAATCATCACCAACCGAATTGTTAAGCTCCAATACTGGTGTTCTAAACTAATTTTAAAGCCTGAAAAAATGTCTGCCGTGCTAGATAGAAGTCAAACCACGCTTTTCTTTTAACTTGAACCAGAAAAACTACGAACCATTGAGTCTGATTACAGTCTTAAATAAATTGCTGCCGAATAGGGTATATTTGAGACCGTATAGACTTCAGCCATCCATCTGACACGATGAAGCACCACAGGATGCCAAAATTTAACTAGTTTGCTATCTTTTACGCACATAAGTGTTAGTTCGAGAATCTCTGATCTATCTTCACAAATGCAAGTTTACAGTAGCACTGCAGCTTGTTTAAGCAACAAGATTTGTCCTCTGCTTCACCAACTCTGCAAATTCCATGAATTTGATTAAAGCTGTGAATTCTTTAAATTTTGTGGATTCTGTAAATTCTGTGAATTTTGTGAATTCTATGAATTTGGCTGCAAATTTTTCAGGTTTTGTAAATTCTGTAGGCTCTGTAAATTAATTAAATTATGCCTCAAATACATGAAATTGTGCTTTAAATTTTGTTCATTTTGCTGAAAACTCTGTGAATTCTGTTTATTACGCTTTAAGTTCTGGTAATTTTGATGCAAATTCCGTTAATTCTGTGAACTCAGCTGTAAATTTCACTGTGACTTTTGCTAATATTGAAAATTTTATGCAAAATTTGCAGAATTTACAGTAGATTTTACAGAATTTACAGCAAAATTTACAGAATTTTAAATGAAATTTTAAAATTGACCAAAGATATCAAAAAAATTACAGGAAAATAAATTCTGTAAATTCTGCTGTAATAAAAAACATTGCTGTGCAATTTTAAAAATTCTGTAAATTTTGCTGTAAATTCTATGCATTCTGCTGTAAATTTTGTGAATTCTGCTCTAAACTCGGTGAATTGTGTTTATTTAGCAGTAAGTTCTGTTATCTTTGCTGTAAATTCTGTTAATTCCGTGAACTCAGCTGTAAGTTCTAAAAATGCATGGTTACTTTTGCAGATTTTGTAAATTTTGTACAAAATTTTCAGAATCTACGCAATATATCACAAAACGCAGAGCAAATTATATAGCGGAATTAACAGAATTTGAAGCAAAATCTCAGAATTGACCACACAGTTGGAAAAAAATACTGCAGAATAACCAGGAAATACTGTTAAATTTGAAAATTATTTTAATTTTTCTGTAAATTCTATGAATAATGCTGTAAATTTTGTAAATTCTGCTGTAAGCTCTGTGAATTTGGTCGATTCTGCAGTCTATTCTGTAATATTTGCTGTCAATTCTTTAAATTCCTTAAATTCTGCTGTGAATTACTCAAGATTGGTAAGTTCTGTAAAGAATGTACAGCAGAATTTACAAAAATTACAGCAGGACTTGCTTAGTTCTCAGAATTCACAGCGGAATTTCCCGAACGCCGAAAATTTTACTTGATCGCAATCTGCTACGCACATACGCACAAGTGTAAATTCAAGAAGCCGTGATCAACATTACTCATGAAAGTTTATAGCAGCATTGCAGCTTGCAAAATGCAACGAGACTTGTCTTTTCCGCTATACCCATTCCGCAAATTTCGTTAATTCGGTAAATAATGTTCATTCTGTAAATTTTGTGGATTCTGTTTATGCGGCTGTTAATTCTTTGAATTCTGTAGATTCTGTTTATTCCTTAAATTATGCTCAAAATACATAAAATTTTGCTTTTAATTCTGTTAATTCTGCTTAAAATTCTGTGATTTATGTATGTTATGATGTAAGATGTGTTAGTTTTGCTGTAACTTCTGCAAATTCCGTGAACTGCTGTCAGTTCCTTAAAATCTGCTGTTAATTCCGTTCATTCCTTAAATTCTGTTGTGAATAATTTAAGTTTGGTAACTTCTGTAAAGAAATCACAGCAGAATTTATAAAATTACCTTCACGAAACCACAAATATCGCTCTGGTCCAATCTGTCCATGATTTGAACAGGGTGTCGCATAGAGAAGTCGTTGCTTGACACGTTTTGTAAGCTGTCACGTGGACCCACCCAAAAATGTGGTGTCTGCCAAGAAAATCGAACAAACATTGCAACTAGAAATTAGAAGAAAAATTAGTATCTTCCATTTAATTCCAACTACCTTTGCTTATTTTCGACAGATACGCGCCAACAAACGCACAATACCGCATACGTCTAACCACTCATACCAACACAAAATAGCATCATTTAACCACATGATACACAGAATACAAACATTACCCCTAAGTCCAAACGGCATAACTAAAGAACTCGACTACATTTTTGACACAGCACACTTGAACGGTTACTCCCGAAAACTAATACAAAACGTAATCAACAAAAAAACACAAAAACAATACAAACAATCACTCACCACATTAACAGATACACAACCCCAACTTAAAAGAATAGCAATGACATACGATAACCACATTACACAATTACGACCAATTCTACGCAACTTCGGTTTTGAAATAGTTTATACTAGTACAAATAATCAACTTAAAACCCTCTTAGGGTCGGCTAAAGACCCCATTAACAGTCTAAACAAATCCGGGGTCTACAAAATAACTTGTGACCATTGCGGCAAAATCTACATTGGACAAACTAAACGTAATCTCAATATTCGATTCAAAGAGCATATTGCAGAATCACTAAAGCAAACAAAGACACTGACAAAGGGATCATACTCCATTTTAAATCAAAAGTAGTTGAACATATATTCAATGAAGAACATTTTTTAAACTTAAATAAACATACAAATCTTAAGAGCATATCACAAACCCTGAAACTAAATGTAGCGGAAAGCATAGCAATCCACAAAACAAAATTCCAAAAATTGCTTAACACGGATCAAGGAAACGGATATTCGTGGCTGTTTAAATTTATACCTTCACACAAAACAACTCACTACACAACAAAACACCAATTTGACTAACTTCAAACGAAGTAATAATGAATAACCTTGTGGGTATCAAACAACATCTCAGGTATACGAACAAACACATAAACACACTCAAGAACTTCTACCCACTCCTACCTCACATACCGCGGTACCAACAAACCTACTATAAATACTAGACCTACTATGATGTTCCTTCCAAGTCGAGCACTCGACACCGAAGAAGTCTGTAAGTTGCAGACGAAATAGGCCTATCTGTCAAAAGATAAGCTCATAGTGGAATTAAATGGAATTTGCTCGCAGAATTCTAGCAAAAATTTAAAAAAGTGTCTCAAGGTTTAATTTTTTATTTGTTAAAAAGTGATCAAATGAAGTGTTAAATTCTTAAATTCTCCTAGTTTCCCAATCACAATCGTTCTAATAATACGTCCAAAAAGTTTTTTTTAAAAGCAGTGTTCAAAAAGTAAGATACGCGCATATTCGTTTAACGTGCAGATTTTTCAGTGTCTCGTACTAATAACTCGAATAAGTCGAGTTATTAGTACGAGACACTGAAGAAGTCTGCACATTGTAGACGAAATACGCGTATCTGTCGAAGATACAAAGGTAGTTGAAATTAAATGGAAGATACTAATTTTTCTTCTAATTTCTAGTTACAGGTATTCCATCAAACAGCTCAAACCCTCTTAGGAAACATTGCAAGTTTTCAAAAACTGCTTTCGCTTTTTCTGTTCCAGTCTTAAGATACGTGCTGTTGGGTTCTGTTGGAAATCTTTTGGCATATCTTATAAATAAAAATAAATTTTGGAACACATTTTAGATCAGATTACTTAAAGCTTTGCGTTCTTGTGAAGAGTTGATTTACTCAAATTCAACCTTAAAGAACCAACACCGAAAGCTGTGGCCGCTAGCGCACCAACTGTCTTACGATTTTCTACGAAATGGTAGAATATTTTTGAAGCTTTCCGGGAGCTTAACAGAAATTTTGTTATAACCACCTATTTGGCTCCAGAACTCTGCATGGGCAGTATCGTTTCATTTCTTACCCTAGTGCATACCCACAGCTGTTAAAAAGCAGTCTCATATGGAGTTCGCCCTCTTAGATGAGGCTTATGAAACTGTCTGTATCTTCATTTGATATGCTATCAAGATCTCGGGGGCTTCGGATTGGAGCATAAAAGTATACGAAGCCAATCAGACTATCAGCCATGGATAAACAATCTGTCTCCAAAATACAAATAGTCCACCTAGTTCGTCAATATTTTCAAGAAAACTTGACATCAAACTACAACTTTCCAACGAGCTCTAAATTAGGCAATTTTGCATATTTAACAACTTTTAGCACACTCAAAAGAGCCAATTGCCAACAGCGCCCAACAATTCTCAACCTACTTCAATCACAAAGAACAACACAACAATCCAAACAGAAAACAAAAAAAAACGAAGATGCTCCATCAGCACTCATCATCACACCGCGACAGAGCGCACCCAACAAGACTATATAGCGGTAAAACCGAAGCCGAGATAGAGAGCGAGAGAAAGAGAGAGAGTGACGGGTACGAATAAGCAAGTTATGCAAATTATGACTCTTGCTCGGCCTCCTCCTTGGTGCCCATCAATGCTTCCACACTAGGCCTGCTACTCATCATCGCAGTTGTTGTTATTATTTGCAGCCGCCCTGTTTTTTTCAGCGTTTTCGTTTATTGGCCGTCTTTTTCCCAGTCTCTCTTTGAAAACACGCCGCGAAACTCCTCCCCCTGGAAAACAAACGGCCGAAACAAAGCACAAGGGAACGACCAGTGGATCTTGTTAGCGCGTTCTACTGTTTGGAAAAAATGCGGTTGCGAAAATTTATCATAATTGATTTTCTTCGGTATGACACACAATCCGGTTGTGTCACTTTAACAACGATAAACAAACAAACTGACTGGGCGAACGCTGGGCCCCAAAATGGTAGCAATCAATTTCCGAGGGTCTTCTCACGGCTCCCGGCTCTCCAGGGTTTTAAATTGAATCGAATCGACCGAAATTCCTTCAATTGCTGTTTACGACAGTGGCCTGCTCCTCCCCCTTGGTCGCAATGACGGTAGCGGCTTTCGAGAGGGTCGTCGACGTTCCGAAGTGAAGAAGCTTGATTGCTGTAATCATGATTTTTATTAGTAGCGATTTAACTTCAAGCCTTGGTAGTTCTAGGGAAAAAGAACTCTTTCGAAATACATTTATTTACGAAGAGTGAACGCTCTCTCCCCGGTCCCAAAACGAAATAAATTGAACCAGATAAGAGTGCCCCAGTTACATCAATTCTGCCGGATTCGTGGAACTGCGGAAGAATGGGATGACGACGACGACGGACGGCGCGGCAGCCAGCGATGCATAAACAGAACGACGCAGAAAACGCACTTAAGAGTTGCGGAGCTAATTTCAAGCAATTTGTCTTGATTTCGGTGTGCATCGTCTCGATGGAGTGTGGCCGGGACCGGAGGCTGCCTCGAGCGCTGTTTGCTGTAATTGGGCCAGAAGGCGAAATCAGTTATCCGATCGGAACCAATTGACGGTAAATTGATCGATTTGTGGTGAGACAAAGCGAGCTCAAATGAACATGAGCACCGGAATCGAGTTAGTTTTTTGAGCTAGATAAATAGTCGATTTCCAAGGGTGCAGTTGGAATTTTCGGACACGTGGCGGAATGAAGAGAGTTGGGGGAAAGGAAATGTGTGTAGTTGCTCAAGCGATTGTGGATACGCAGTTGGATTAATTACGGTTTGTTTGAAGATTGAATTCTTTTGAAGGTTGAAGAACGTTACCGCAAGGGTGTACTGTGGAAGAATTGAAAGTGCTGGGACGAACAGAATGTAATCACACGGAACAGAATCCTTAGACATGTTCTATGAAGCAAGGTAGAGAATACTTTCAAGCTCCAAAAATATGGCAACCAATTTCTATAAATCTTGCGACATATGCAACCAAATATCCTGCATTATCTACCAGCAAATCTACCCGAAAGCAAGGACCCCTCGTCCCCCTCTAGAACCGACGTCTAGTTTCAACGAAAGTAATAATAATTTGCCATTTGCCTAACATACAAGCCACCGCAAAAGCAGCGCGACAGAGGGAATCTGCTCGACTCCATCTATCCCCTCTTTTGATGGGGAAAAGTTTTCTCCCACAAGCCATCGAGAAGTAAAACTTGTTTTCTTATGATTCCTCATTTGTTGACTGGCTCTGTTGTACCCGCGTCGCTCTGACTATAGTACCATAATAATCATAACCGCGCGCTCTCCTTTCTACTCGGTAGACAAGTCACAGCTGGGTCCTTGCTGGAGCTGTGCAGCCTGCAGCAGCTCGCCCCACCTTCTCTCTATCCTGTAAAGAGGTTAATGTCCCTGTTACGAAGATGATGATGACGACGTCGACGACGACTGCCATAGTCTTGCCCAATTGGTTCCAGTTGCTGGTGGTGCGAACGCGCGTTGGCGTAGATGATGATGATGATGATGATGATGCGACTGGTGATCGCAATCTTACTCCTTTGGGGCGTAATTGCGTACTCTTTTGAGCGCCGTTAATCCGTACATAACTGAGAATGGGCGCGTGGTTGTTGCTTTTGGGGCATTTTATTAATTACGCGAAGCTCCTACTGCGGGTGCGCTCGATTCAGTCACATCATGTGAGGGAGTCTTGTTGCAAGATCGACCCGTGGTGCCGGTGAAAGTAGTTCTAATTTTGCAATCTTTTAAAATTAACAACGGAATCATTACGCGACATCAACTCGCCTGTGGTGAAGGTTGACAAATTGACGGATTCAGGGTTATTCTAATTGACGAGGGAGGTGAGACGACGCGCTCTCACATACGAGGTAACAGGTTGACAGACCGACAGACTGTTCAGGCTGATTGAATGACAGACTTCCCAAGTTACATTGCTAAAACCATTTAGCTCTATTAAGTTCTATTAAAGTTTTATGAACGCCATTGGAAGACAATTTGGTTTTATTATGGTGCCAAGAGGTGCCAATAAGTTTTATATTTTCGTCAGGTTTATGAGAACCTACACAGCTTCTTTACAACGATCTTGAAAATTTTTCTTCTAAAACTCTTTTTACTGCTATCAAAGGTTTTATATTGACTTTATAAATACGTAAAATACTGTTTTGAATGCCGTTTTAGGACTCATTCATATAACTTTATTATGGTCAGTTGAAAAAGCCTTTTGAAACCATTGTGCCACCAGTAAATGCATTAAACGGCTAATGGACATTGAGAAAAGTCATCAAATGACCAAATAGTTTTAAAGTGGCCTTTGCGAAGATAAATTGGCTTTTCGGAAAAACTGTGATTTCTTTCAATCGCCATTTTGAAATATAAAAAATCTTGTGTGGAAAAATAAATTCACCAAATATTAAACGTTATGCAAATGAACTGCAGATCGGAGACCAATTTCGGCATTCTTTTAGATTTCCAGACAATCAGGAATTTATCGGATATGTTTGTTTCAATTTTGTTTTATTTGTTGTAAACCCGTAGAGTTTACGAGCCGCATTAGTTTTCAGCTTCAATCGTGCCAATATTCACCATAAAATTAAAAGTGCTTGTGATTTGGAACATGATACGCTACATAAAACTCAATTTGGTTTGGATATTTTGCTTAAAACAAAATTTCCCGCAACACTAAAACTTTTTTCTCAGATATTATTGATTGTTAAATGCATCAGAAGAGCTGAGAATCGAACAAAGTAGAACAATAAAAAACAGAGAACAAAAACTGTGGCTATTTGGCCTTATGCTGATTTCAAAATCTTCATGGCTTTATAATGGTTTATTAACTTGTTTTCACAACCGTCTATAGAGTGGACCACTTTGCACACATTTCGGCTTTAAAGATGCATAAAGGATGTGTAGTGGGCAAAAAAATTTTGAATGTAGTTTTATCAACAAAGAGTGCTATACGGCTGGAATAAAACAAAAATTGTTACCTGGGTACTTACAGAATTTACAGCATAATAAACAAAATTTACAGCAGAATTAAACTAATTTACAGAATTGACAGCAGAATTTACAGAATCAACAGTATAATTCACAGATTTCACAGCAGAATTTACAGACTTCACAGAATTTCTAAAATTTCCAGAATTTACAGAATTTATAGAACTTACTGAACTAACAAGTGAATTTACTGCATTTTTAAAATTTAAAGATGAGTTGATAAAAGTTGATAAGAAAGAATTAACATCATTGATAGCAGCATAAGCAGAATTTCCAACAAAACTCAGTGAATTCACAAGTTAATTTACTGGATTTACAACATTAACAACATAATTTATAGACTTAACAGAATTTACAGAATTTACATATAACTTTACAGAATATACAAAATTTACAAAATTTACAAAATATACAGAATTTGCATCAGAATTAACAGTATAATTTACATCAGAATTAACATCAGAACATACATCAGAATTGACATCAAAATTAACATCAGAATTGACAGCAGAATGTTTATCAGAATTTACTTCATCATTAACTCAGAGTTAATGGAATCTACAGCAGGATTTTCAGAACTTAAACCGGAAGTTACAGAATTTACAGACTTGACAGCAGAATAAACAAAATTTCTCAGAACTTACAGTTGAATAAACAGAATTTATAGAACTAATTGCAGAATTCATAGAAATGAAAAACAAAGCTTATAAAATTTGCAGATATAAAGCAAAATATTCAAATCTTACCGCATAATAGACATATATTACAGAATACAGAACAAAAAATAACTGAATTTAAAAGAATATACCGAAATTACAGCTGAAGTAAAAGAATTTACAAAATTGACAGCAGAACTGAAAGAATTTACAGGATGTATTTTAAGGATGAACAGCAGAATTTACAGACTTTACGGAATTTACAGCATTTACAGAATTGACAGAATCAACAGTAGTTTTAGTTGTATTTTCAAAAAATTTACAGAGTATATATAAAAATTCACAAAATTAACAAAACTAACATCAGAATTTGCAGAAACAACTGAAGTTACAGAAATTACAGACTTGACAGCAGAATAAACCAAATTTACAGAATTTACAGTAAAATAAACAAAATGTACAGGACTGAATGCAGAATTCACAGAATTGAAAACAGAGTTTATAAACTTTACCGAATTTACCGCAATACATGCAGCATTATTTACAGAACAAACTGAATTTACAGAATTTAGAGAATATACAACCAAATTTACAGCGCTTAGAGCAACATTTACAAATTTTCAGAATTGACAGCTGAATTCACAGAATTCAAGGCATAAATTACAAAATTTACAGAATTTACAGAATTAACCGAATTTACAGAATTTACTGAATTAACCGAACTAACTGCTGAGCTTACAAATAAAACAGCAAAGTTCACAAAGCTTGCAGCATAATTTATAGAAATTACTACTTGATTTCCAGAATTTAATATAGAATTTACAGAAATTAAAGCTGAAGGTACAGAAGTCTCTAAATTTATTGTAAAATGAACAGAGCTTACAGAATAATTCACAGAAATTATAGCAAAGCTAACCAAATTGACAGCATAATTAACTGAATTCACAGCAGAAGTTTCAAAATTTACCGATTTTACAGCATAATACAGAAATTCTACAGAATTGACAGTAAAAAATACAGCATTCGCGTAGCTGATTTAAAGAATTGAAAGCAAAGCTTATGAAATTTACAGAATGGATAGCAATATATACAGAGCTTACAGCATAATTTATAGAAAAACAGCAGAGTTTACAGAATTGACACCATAATTAAGATATTTTACAACAGAATTAACAGAATTAACCAAATTTATAGTATTGACCGCAGAAATTACCAAATTTGAAGTACAGTTTACAGAATTTACAAAACTTACAGAGTTCTCTGCAGAGCTTAAATAGTCACTGCAGAATTTACAGAATTTACAGAATTCACAAAATCTACAGTAGAATTTAATTTGCAGCATAATATACAGAACCTCACAGACGCACTGACTGACGATCACTAAAGTTTTTCTCGTCGTCTCCAACGTAGAGACTCGGAGAGAAACATCGTGAAGCGATGCGATACTGGTCCCAACCAGTATAATTAATGGTTACCACCATTTATGGTTTTGCATACATTAATTGTTATGTTATATATTCTCCGTGCGAGGAGTAACGATTATGATGTAGAAGGAGATGTTCGCTCATCACCATGAGGCACCAAGAGTGAACAACAATAGTTTTTGGCTAGAATGTCGGTGCGAATCAAAACAAACCCAAAAAGGAGAGAGTTTCTTCCCATGTGCGCAATCAGTAAACAGAGTGCACACAATAGATCGCTAGAATAACTATACAAGCCACAGTGGTACATGAGGCGTCTTCCAACCGGACATTTTTGCCTGCTGAAGTGGCGGACTTAGTCCGTGCGGATTTTCAAAATTTACTAAATCTTCAGAATTTAATGAATTCACAAAATTTAAAGAATTTACAGATTATACATGTAATTCACAAAATTAACAGCCGAAATGACATAATATTCAGCAGAACTTAAAGAATTTACAAAATTTTCAGATTTTAGAGGAGAGTTGAAAGAATCTAGAGCAAAAATTACAGAATATACAAAGATGAAAAAATTGACAAGATATGCAATCTGTTTGGCATAATCGCTGAACTAACTTTTCATAAGGGCGTATGCAAAGTTTGGACTATTTTTTTTCCAAAAATCATGATTTTGGATCGAGTTTGCATGAAGTTGTAGGAAGTTAATGTTCTTTAGGAGAAAAAACTTAAAACCAAACCCAAAATCCGCGAACCGCCTGTATTTGATGTTCTATTCCACGTACGCATCACGAGCACACGCATTCACTCGGGCATTTATTGCCATTAAACTTGATCCAACCAGCTCAACTGGGAGCTTCTGTGCCGGAACCAATGCTGCCTCTGATTGCGGCGCCGTCAAGTGCGCGCTCTTTCCATCCGTCTCGAGTGCGAGTGTTTTGGTCTGTACTTTGCTAGATACTCTGCTCCCCCCCATAAACAGAGGCATTAAAATTAGAGGAGTAAATTGAAAAATTGTAGAGACCGAAATGGGTGAAGATTCCGGCCAGACCGGACAAGATGCGCTGAGAGTAAGAAGAGCCGGCACAGTCAGCATGTGTGAGTACCTGAGATTTCAATTAAAACAATTTTATTATTAGATTAAGTTGATGGAGAAGATGCTTCTTTGTACTGCAAACGCTGAATTTAAGCCCGAGCAAAAAAACATTCGTGCGTTGGAAGACGTGTTTCGATGTCGTCGTAATTTTAAGCCATTGTCAGTTTGCTTTACATTTTTTGTTCAGACCATAATTCCATTTTTTTTTTCATCCGGGGAGTAAGCCTTCCCGTAGTCAGGTGAACCCTTCCAAGATCAGAACGGTGGTGTGTACAAATAATTACTTTTAATTAAGATTACCCCCTTTGGTATCTTTCTCTCCTTTTCGGAAGGGTCGCTATATCCGAAGCTGCCACCGTTGGATGACCAGGTACGGAATCCTTCCTGTGTGATGTTAGAAAAAAAAGAGAAAAAATCGAAAGAGTTCGAGAGATGCACCACCGCCCGACAGTCGTGGCCGCTTCGGTTCGATGACCAAAAGGGCCGAGGCATAATCCGAATTTCAGTGAACTGGCCAAAACATAAAAGTGAAATACCTCCGTTTAATTTTTTTGTTCGTTTCTCCTTTCGCGCGCCAGGCCGAGGACTAAGGGAATGTAAACCGCGCGTGAGAACGGTCCCGGATCGGGTTTCGCTACTTTTGAACATGGTTTTCCTCTGCTTCGGATGCGCTTCGTGTGGAAGGGCGAAGACAGAGCTTACCCTTAAGCCCAGGAAGGCTTAGCCGTTCGAAGGACGGGCATCAAAGGGTTTTTAGGATTTGCTGAAAATTTTTGCGGTGCGGAAATTATGTGGGAGTGTCCGAGTGCTAACGTGGTCGGGATTTGGTGGCAGGTTTGAAGATTTTGCTTCATTTGTTTTGGATATTAGCAAACATACTGTAACTACCCCCTGAAAAATAACTTAGACTTTTTTTTCTTTTGAACGAAAATATTCCTGAAAAAATTACCTTTTAAGATTTGTAGATAATTGTAAAAATCTTATGGTTTGGAAAAATGGTATTATTGATATGATGGGGAACCCAAATTAAAGCTTACAAGGCATGATAAGTTGGCACTGATCGAATGTAACTGTCAGGAACATTTTTAGATCGCTTCTTTTTTGGCGTTTCAAGTTGTTACTGTAACATTGTTATCTGTGGAGATATTCATCGAATATTCTGGAGGTTCTACAAGCATCGTAAGTTATTTATGAGATATTCAAGACCATTCAAATTGTCATGGATTTCAAAATTTAGGGTCTTCAGTTGACAATGCTGCGTTATCAGGTGTATCTGGTTTGCATACAACCAGTTTTGTTAGAACGACTAGATCGTGAATTAGCTGATCGCAGCCAACCGTACTTTTAAACTGACATGTTCGGCTTTTGATTCGTCGTGGTCAGGAAGCAAATAAAAAAACTCCAGCAATATTTCGTTATTCAACCTAAATAACCAGTAAAATTTTAAAATCTCCGTGTGATGTGTGTAAGCTTCAGTGAATGTAGTCAATTCCCTCTCAAAGTGTGGTTTGGTCGTGTTTCTTTAGATGGATTGTGTGTCGGTAGTTTTGTTTTCCACCGTTTTGTTTATTTAGTGCTTTGTTCCCTATCACCTAGAATCTCACCCAGAAGAGCTTTTCTGCATGCGATAAACAACATTGAGAATGAAGTTTTATATCATCAAAAATATACTTTAACTTTACACACGTACACGGTAAAGAATGTCCATTTTCCAAAATTCTTCACATATCCATTTGATATGTGAAAATTTTCATGCGGGGCTTGATATATGACCGTAAAATGTACGTATATGAATAGGCATTCTTTAAATGGGTCATTGGATTTTTTAAAGAGCTGTCACCTTCAATCTCCATTGCCAAATATATTTGCACATTGTGATAGTATAACGCGACGTAATTTTTATAAATGAATAGGCTAAATTAAAGAATCTAGACTTTAGGTTCCACATTTTCGATGATTTTGGATACCATGGATATGAGCTTCTGTAAGACTCTTGTAGTGGGAAATGTACTGTAAAGTAGGTTCCGCACTTTATAATTTTTGGATGATTTTGAAATCGATGGATTTGATTTAAAACTTTTCTTAAATAGTGGTGAATCTACTGTTAACGAGTTTTTGTAAAACAAGCTTCGTTCGACTGCACCTAGGCATTATTTGTTGACTTAAGGTGCAGTTTTAATGACTTAGAATGTCCTTAGATTATCTCAAACTCTGTTTGGAAATGTAAATTACATATATAGATACATTAAAAGCATTGTGGTTTGATGTTCTGCAGGATCTCGGTCCTGCTTTTTGGGAAACTCTACCTGCGCTAGCTAAACACCAGAAAAACTGCCAAATAATTTCACAACACAATTTTTTTATTCGCGGCGATATTCAAAATAACCGAACTGCTCAATTTGGTGAATCGAAAACTAGTGAATTTATTTTCCAATGGATTTGATTTCAAGTCTAACGGATGATGTTCCCTTTTTGTATGTGTGCCATGATTTCTCTCTTTTACTACTGTCAGAGATGTATTCTGCAACTGACGTTATTGCCGTTACACAACAAGTTAGCTGTTTGCAATTATTGTGATGGTACGTAAAGTACTGCTTATTAAACTTCGAAAAAGCTCAGAAAAATAAGGCCTTATAGTGAGGACTGTTTTAATGATTAAGATTACTACACGGTTCTTATTCGATACCTGCTGAGTTTCCAGAAATTATAGACAACATGCCGTCACTTATATAATAATCTACACAACTGACTTTCTGGGTAGCTTGGATGAGCTTTATGTAACGTAGTGAAAAAACTGCTGTTGCTGATAAAATCTATTTTATTTTTAACTCGAGGATAGTTTGGATGACCTTAAATGTTTGAAATCTATAAATTGTCCGTTAACCAACCAGAAGAGAATAAATGTGTTTGATTATGTATGCGGCATGGTTGTAGATCACGGGTTACTTGAAGTTACAATTTGGTTATATATGAATTATATATGAACACCTATCCCTAGTGCCTTTGTTTGTCATAATCGAGTTGCTGCAACTAATTATGATCGTGGTGTGCTACTAGAGATGGATATAAACCTTTTTCTAGAACTAAATGTTTCCTTTCAAATTCCATGTAAGGATATTGTTGATTGTTATCCCAGTACGGTATAAATACGGTATAAAACGTATGTATTTTACGTCGCCTAAAATAGAACAGCTAGCACCAGCTTGCCATAAAGGGCACATGTCCCTTGACTTGCCCAATTTACAACGGTGAATTAGAATTTCAAATTCCTACTATAATTGTAATGTTTGTATTCTCCGTACGTGGATTTGCGATTATGAAGAAGAAGGAGATGTTCACTCATCACCATGAGGCCCCAAGAGTGGACATATAATATTTGCTAGAATGAACAATATGAAGAGAAAGTTCCGTCAGTGTACGGCATGTTGAATTAGAATAGAAGTATTGAAAATTGAGCAAAGGGCTTGGATATAGCGGTACTAAAACTACCACAAGCTATTGGTAGTACATGAGCACGATCGAACGTGTTCCTTTTGCCTGTCAAGGTGGTGGATTCGTTCGTGCCTTGACCTACCCCGCATTGTGGATGTAAGGCAAAAGGAATACGCGTTATCTCCGAATCAACCGCTGACGTAATTACCGCTTCCATTTCTTCGCTCGCCAGTCGGAATCGAACAAATTCAAGTGAGGTCAATGAAATCTGGATCTTTAACCAGAATGTACGTGGTAAGAACAAAAATTGATGAACTGTTTCTCGCCTCCAACGACTGCAATTATGATGTCATCATCTTCAATGAGACGGGTCTAGCCGACATCATCGACTCTCTCCAGGTTTTTGGTACCTCTTACAATGTGACCGCTGTGACCGTAGTGAAAAGAATAGCAATAAGCCTTTGTTAGGGGGTGTTGTCGTTGCCAGGATATATCAACCATTCATGAACATATTGCTTCCGCTCAAGAGCTTTGTATGATTTGGTTCTGGTTTGTGGAGATTACAACTAATTACGACTATCTTGAACGAGAGGAGATGATGGGCTTCGCTATGGCAACTCTTCTCCACTGGTCTAGCCTGGTCGATGGTTTCGATTTTCTAAACTTGCTTCAAACTAATCAAAATCGCAACTATCTTGATAGATCGCTTGACCTAGTGAACTTTCATTCTGAGAATGTTACCAACCTATGAACCTGGTCCTAACCATCCTCCATTGGATACTTCTGTGCCTATTCCTCGCATGCAAGCTACAGTTCCTACACGACGTAAAACAAGACCTGAACTACCGCCGACTTGAATTTGATTCACTAATTAAAACCTGTCCAATATGGACTGGACAGAACTGCTCAATATACAGGATGTTGACGATATGACAGAGCGCTTCTGTGACATCTTGTGTAGATGGCTCAATCAAAACCTCCCTATGATTCTGTCACCTGTTAAGCCACCATGGAGCAACCCAGAACTGCGTAGGTTGAAACGTGAGCGAAATGCTAAACAGAAGTTACTTTGGAAGCAACGTTCCTTCACTAACCTACAGGTTTTCAAACTTGTAAGTGACGTATACCGTCTGGTGAATGCTAGTCTGTATAAATCATAGGTTATGCGAGTACTATTCCGCTTCCGTACACACTTAGATTTTTTTACAGAAATCTGTAAAGTTTTACCGAATTCTCAATAGCTGAACGTTCGGTAATCCGATTTTACGGATTTCGGTGAAATTTTACAGATATCTGTAAAAAATTTACCGGATTTCGGTAAAATTTTACAGAAATCCGTAAAATCGGATTACCGAACGTTCAGCTGTTGAGAATTCGGTAAAACTTTACAGATTTCTGTAAAAAAATCTAAGTGTGTAGAGATCCAAAAAGATTCATGAGTTTTTTGAACTCTTAGAGAAAATGCGCTTCCATCCCGTCGAATGTATTTCTAGACGAATCAGAATCATCTTCAGCTGAAAAATTATGCGAACTGTTTGCCACACATTTCACGTCTATATTCTTCGCTGGCCTCACAACTCAACAAGAAGCTGAAGTGGCCGCTTCTAATTCACCTGCTGTTGTATTTGATCTGGACAACCTTTTCCATCACTTCGGACATGACTATTGCTGCTTCAAGGAAACTGAAATGCTCTTGGCCACATCTTCAACAAATCGTTTAAGCAGCAGAAGTTCTCCGCTGTGTGGAAACAACCTTTTATGATCCCCGTGCCCAAAAAAAGGGTAAAAGAAATGTGGACAGCTACAGAGCAATTACCAGTCCAACTTGCAGGATCGAAGTTATTCGAAATAGTCGTTAGTAATGTCATTTTTGGTTGTACCAAACAATACATTTCAGACAATCAACATGGATTTATGTCAGGCCGCTTTGTAACAACGAGTCTTCTGGACTTTACTAGTACCTGTATTACGCAGATTGAAGCTAAAAATCAAGTGGATGCCGTATATGCAAACTGGAAGGCCCCATCTAGGTGCCTCAGAGTGATTTTGGGATGGCTGATATAGTTTTTGGAACATTTATGCTCTTCCAATATGGTCGGATGAATTAAACAAAATAAACAAATAAGTAAGGAATTTTAAAAAAATTGTTTACGAAAAAATTAAAATGATAAACATTGTTGATTGTCTCATACAAACAATCAATTTCACTCTCGTGTAGAATGCATTGGTTACGTTTAAACCGTAACGATTTTCGTTAAAATTTTACTAATTCTTCATATTTATTATATTCACTAAAGATTTATACAACCAATTCTATTGTTCAAATAAACAAAGAGAAACATATCTAACGTTTAACTTAATAAAACACTCAAATTGTTTTTCCGTACGTGGAGTAGCGATTATGATGTGGTAAAGCAGTTGAAATTGGTGAGACCATTCCTAGTATGGAAAACAAAACAACTCATTTTTTTTTTCGTTGCCATCTTTTTTATATTTCTCTTTGCTAGAATATCATTCGACTGTAAGAAAACCATGGATAAGTATAAATTTTCAATAGAGTATGATTTTGGCTTTTAAGGAAAACTCGCTGGGGTATCGTAAGTGTTAAGAAAGCATCTACTCCTTTTAATCGATTCCTTCATGGTAACTATGATTTCTTTTTCAAAAATCATTCGTTCTTCTGTTGGCTTCTGTTTATTTGTAAAACTGTTTGCTGAATAGTTTTAGAATCAACTAACTTCATGGAATCATCAAGAAAAAATTATCCAGTTGACTCAAGCCGGCTCAATTTTTTTTTAAAGAATTACAATATTTAAAATTGAAGCAAATGTCAGATTATTTGTTTACGTTGATGATTCGTGAAGGTGAGAAATGTGAAAAAAGAAGAAAGTGAGGTTTTTTTAAAGTTTTGATGGTGCATCACTCCTTATTTTACAAATAAGTGTCAGTATCAGCATCATAACTGAACGATGAACACGTCTTCTTTAATAATAATTTGATTTTGAACGAAAAAAATACTTTTGAATTATTGAAAAATATACCTCTGTTATTCAGTCGATACAACCTACAACAGTGGAAAATTGTCTAAAGGTAGGACTGTGTGGTTCAGCTATAGCGAGTCGCTGTAAAAGCCCTTTGCGTCTCCAAACTTGTGAGATTTTGTCAAGGAAAAGACAGAAAATAGCTATCACTCAAACGCGTACCGTGTCATTTTAAGGCTTATTTTGCTTCTGAGGGATATCTAAAGTTTAACTTTATGAAACTGTTGAAATTGGTGGCACCATTCCTAGTATGGAAAATATTTTTAAACTCATTTTGATACACAATTTTTGTGGCTTCATTGCCATTTTTTAATGTCTCCTTTGCTAGAATATCATTCGACTATGAGAAAACCATGTACGAGTTTAAAAAACGGTATGATATTAACTTTTCAGGAAAAATCGCTAGGGTATCGTAAGAGTTAAGATAGCATCTCCTTCTTCTGATCGATTCCTTTATCGTTACTATGATTTTTTTTCAAATCATTTCGTTTTTCTTTTGGCTTAATATAATTTGTGATATTGTTTGCAGAATACTTTGAATATGTACGTCCAGTTGATTCAAACTTAGCGTTTTTTTTTTAAGAATTACAATATTTGAAATTGAAAGGGAATGTCAATTTATCGTTTTACTTTGATGGTTAATTCGTGAAGGTGAGATATATAAGCAAAGTTGAATTTGACATTTTAAGGGCTTTTAAGGTGCAACAGTCCTTATTTTACAAATGAGTGTCACTATCAGTATCATAACTGAACGACGAACACTTTTCCTTCAATAATAATTTGATTTCGAAAGATGAAAATACTTTTGAATAATTTAAAAATAACAGTAGTATTCAGTGGATATAACATATACCAATGGTATATTTTCTGAATGCTCCTCTCTTAGCTCAGTTGTTAAAGGCGCCGCTACAAAGCAATACCATGCTGGAGGTGACTGGGTTTGAATCCCGGTCTGGTCTAGGAATTTTTTGCTAAAGAAAATGTCTCGACTCCCTGGGCACAGGGTATGATTGTGCTTGGCACAAAATCATTCTAATGCAAAAATGGTACCTGGCATCGGAAGCTCTTGATTAATAACTGTAGAAGTGCATTTAGAACACTAAAGTGAGAGGCAGCAATAAGCGAATTGTGCAAGCAATAAGCTTGAAATGCTAAAAGAGGAAGCAGATTTTGTCAAAAGCTATCATCAAAATTGCGAGATTCCGACAAGTAAAAGCCAGAAAATAGCTATCATTACATCGCGTACCGTGTCACCTTAAAGTTGAAACGAGTCTTTTCAACAATGAGACCCGAAAGACTGTTGCTTCTTGTCAATTCCCCTGGCCTAAAAAATTCCATCACCCCAAAAGTTTACGCCATTTCTGAACTCAATATCAATTAAAGCCACTTCCCTCCCGCACCCTCAACTCCCCAAACCCGAAACAACTGAAGAGTGCGGTTTTGCGCCGAAAAGGTTCTTCCCCCCTTAGAATAAGTCCCTCTGCCGGCATACCGATATATTTCAACGCCCAAACCATGATCTCGTTTCCGGAATGAGTTATATCCCTTTCTCTTTTCGTCCATCCATGTCTCAGTCCAGTCAAGAAATCGCAAAAACCCGACGCGACATTTGAAACAGAAACGTACCGACCGACCGACCGGAGCTCGTGGAAAAAGCGTAAGGATTAAAGTGTAATTAAGCTTGAAAATACTTTAAATCGCTTTCGCAAGCCTTTTAAAGTCCTCCCAAGCTGGGAACGTAAAGTCCTGAACTGCGACGCGAAGGAATTCGGAGAATGAAAACCGAAACAAGACCGGGGCCGACTGAAACCAGAAAGGAAGACTGTCACCCCGATCAACCAGTCAAGCGGTTCGTTGATGGCCCCAACACCAAAGCCACCACCACCACCACTACTAACAACCAGTGAAGAGATAATAAAAATTCTTTGACCCACAAGCCGGAAGTCTACGTGCGTCGCTTTTCAGCTCTGAATGGTTCGCTGAGGTCGGATCGGAGTGGAGTTCTGAGAAAGCAAAAAAAAATGAAAAAGATTAATTGGCAAAGTTTGGCCACTCAAGAGCACGGTCATAATCATTATCCCCAAGTGAGTGAGTGAGTGAGTGGATGGAGAGCGCGGCGAGCACCTGAGAAGCTTTCTGCAGACCGCCAGCCAGCCGGTTAATGTTATGTTGCGTTGTTGGTGCTGCAAGTTGTGGGGCGATTAATTTTATGAACAGCTTTAACGCTTTGACCGCGCGCGCGGTCGGCGGTGTGGCGGCACCCGAGGGTATTCCAACTTAGCGGTACAGATGAGCTTGGGTTGAATAGGCAAAACTGGTCAGATGGTGCGGGAAAGTTGTTTTCAGGCGATACGTTTCCTTATACATTCAAGTCCAAGTTGGATCAACAAAATTCATCCTCCGCTGTGTTTCCAATAAAGTTTGATATCTCACCCGACAAAGCAAACACATCCAAATTCGAACATTCCATCCGAGCAGCCAACCCCAAGAGCTAATTTTATATTCGGTTATTAGCTGTAAACATCGGTGGGGCACCGGCCGCCACCGCGCCCGCCGTCGAATCCTATCAACCAGCGCAAACAATCGCCCGAGGGTGCAGAAAAGTTCAATTTACGACTTCAATCTCCCTGACTTCATCTCAATCTCTCCTGCCACGCGGACACGGTAGCTCGTCCGTCTCACAATAGACACAATGGACTTTATATGTTTGCCACCGAAAACTATGCACACTCGCTCTCCGGTCCGGTCCGGTCCGGTGCGGTCCTCGTAATGGACATCGTCCATCATCTTCCGAGCGCTTCAACGACGGCCCGGCAAAGCTGTTTGTTTGACCCAAATCCTGGCCCCCGTGTCTCCGGGATCGGTAGCCAGGACGGACAAGATGACGCTGGCAGATTAGCTCCAAAGTGCGAATGCAAACAAAACGGACCATTTGAAATTGAGTACTCATATATGCGACTGCCGGAACTTTCGGCCACCGACGTGGGTTGGACAAAGGAAAATCAATCTACTTTTATGCTTCCCCACCTACGGCCGGGCGTCGGTCCTCGGCAATCGCTTTCCCATCGGTCGAAAGACGGCTCGTAAAAGTTCTGGATCCTTGCCGAGTGCCGAGGAAGTGAATTCCAAACGTGGTCAACGGGAAGGAGAAAAAAATTGCACCGAAAAACAATCATTATGATTGAAATCAATTTCCTTTTCCTTTATTAGATTCACTCCGGCTGGCTGCAAGGTCCGGCCGGCTGGCCGGCCTGTGGAAAGTGTCGGAATTCAAAGCAATATCCTAGCGTCGTGGCTTCTTGCCGGCACTGCGGCAACGACGACGACGGACGGACGAAGATGGGATCAGATTGCATGATAATTGTCGGTCGTGAGGCGAAGGACAATGGAGCGTCGGGCGCGCGTTTTGCTACTGTACTTCGGGAAGCGAATCGATATTTTTCCAATCAATCATTTGCGTGATGGTTTGAATAGTGGCTGTCTGCCGCCGCGACGACGATGATGATGATCCCACTACGAGACAGTTTTTGTCAAGCGCGGAGAATGAGTAATGATGGGGGTAAACAGCAGCTTCGTCGCCGTCGTCGTCGTCGTTGTCGTGGGTGTAAACAGAGTTGATTGCAAATGGTGACACCAGATGGTCGTAAGATAGCGCGCATTCATTACCCCGTAAGGGGGTAGGAAATCGATAGCTCATCCAATGAAACTTGCAGCTTATGAAAGTATTAATTAAAACGTTGAACACGAGAAGGTCGTACGCATTTTATCATCAATACTAATTTTTACAATGTATCACTATCACCTGAAGGTGCTATTTTCGTGCAGAAGAAGCAACCCGAGAGCTGTAAATTAAGCTCAAATTTTAATTATCTGCGTAAATTTCCGGCAAGTCGTTGGCACTCGTTAGCAAGTATCGTCTCTTTTCCACCGCTTCTGTGAACTTTCGAATCCCATTTTAATACAAAGTTGGCTCGGATGTCTCTAATTAAGACGCGATCGATAAAGTGATCGATTTATGCTCGGCAGAAAACAACTCTGCTCTTCACGCCAGCCAGCGTCCAATTCCTGCCCCGTGGTGCGACGATCAAGATAATCCGTCTCTCTTCGCTCGCTAATTATACGACTTCGCACGAAACTCCTCCCACGCCGATTTTGCCAGAAAGCGCCGCAACTTTGACCGGCAGAGGTGCGAATTAATTAGCAACTTTGCTTCTGCTCGCCGCCGACGGTCGCCGCCTAGTTTCTCAAGCTCATAATTTATTCCCCACTATCATCCGGACTGGCATGACGAATGACTCACTCAACCATTTTCCCTTTGTTTTCTCTAATCACAAACAGGACCGGCACTTCAAGATGAACAGCAATGGCGAGCCGCACGTGGACCCCTCACAGGACTACATCCTTCTGCTGGGGTACGAAAATGCAACCCACACGGTGCTCCGGTTCCGACGGAAGCTGGATACCTGCGATACCAACCAGGACGTGCCCATCACGGTGAGTAGACTACTACACAGTTTGGATTTGCTTGGAAGGTGCTGTTGAATATGGCGCAGCCATGGTCTGGAAATAGAATGCTCTCTATGCTCAGAGGTGGCGAAGCTGACTTACTTGTGAAAGAGGAAATTGGAAGGCAGCTTACTGCAATAATCTGCAGCCTACCTGGATAGTTCCAAGGTGTTCAAGTGGAAGGCAATTCAAATCAAGCTGGATCCTAAATTTCATTTTATATAACCATACTGTGAGTTAAAAATTCTTGAACATGTATTTACATAGTCTTAGGAACGCAAGAGACAGGACCTTATGCATTGTTCAGCTTGAAATGGATCCTGTTAGTCCAGTAATGAGTTATTTCAACACTGTCAAAAGCTTTAAAATTTGTAACCTGGGTTTTTGTTTTTTCTCTCGAAACAAGATATATATCAATAAAGAGTGTATCGAAAAGTAGTTAGCAATATTGATTTTTCAATAACAGAGTTAAAAAACACATTTTGACTTCAGTTTTCGATTTATTACAAAAAAAAACCTTTTGTTGCATTTCACTGTTTATGTTAATAACAATCTTAGTTTCTGGAAAACGCTTGCACTTTGAACCTGACACTCTTCATTAAATTATGCACAGTTGCTTTTGTGTCTTTTCTGGTGACTGTTGTTAAGTTTGGGACACTTTACCCTTTTTCCAAAAGTACCTCTTGACAATCGCCCAATTCCTTCCAATTGGCCGAAGATCCGAACAGTTCGGTGGACTGATGTCCTTTTTCACGAATTGTACATTATTGTTTGCCAACCATTGTAAAATCGACTTGTAAACCGGCGTAGTGCGCGGAAGCCAAATCCGCCAAGAATAGAGGAGGAGCTTCATGCTTTCTGTACAGTGGCAATCTCTTCTTCAAACAGTCTTCCTCGTAGGCGTTAATCGTAAACTCCGTGAAAAAAATCGACGACCGTAAATCACAGGTACGAATTCCTTGCCAGGCCATCTCCTTCTGTGCAAACTTTAACACCACCGTCGTGTCAACGCACAGTAATTCCATTCCATACCAAATAAGGAAAAAAGTCTAAACATGGATTTCACATAACTAAGGGCATCTTCGACGGCAGTTTATTTTTAGAACAACCTAATGCTTTATTTGCATCAGCGAATCTTGAAAAGAACTAGCTTAAATAGACCAACTTTGCGTTCCCGCACCGGTGTTGTATTTCTTGTTCTTTAACCTGCCAACACCTGTCATCCTGTGAATCATTCAACATCAGAGATCAGAAGTTTTTTTTTCAGAGATCGCAGATTTTTCTCAAACATTTTGCCATTGATTGTGTCGTTAGCTCGAATACTTGTTCTTTTGATTGGCTAAAGATGGGTGTATGAATGCATGCATTTCATTGATATTAGATAATGCTGTTTTGTTGTTTGGCAGCGGATAAACAAGAGTCGAAACGGAAAGGGTCACGTCCTGGAAGACGCCCCAACATCGACCGTTAATTCCGTCCCAGTCACCAGAAGCTGTTTTAGAACTACTTTAGCGGCCCGTCAACCTACGACGAGAAGCACTTTCTACGTTTCCGCATGCCAAGGGTTCTTGGACATTATGCGACAACTAGAGTCAACTAGAGGCTTCTCAAAAATTTATCTGTATGAGCTATTTGCAAGTGCTTATCATGTCTAATCTATCAATTAACCGATTGTACACTTTGAAGACTTCATTGCTTTTCATTTCCGAGCAATCGGAATACTATTCGGAATCTCGGAACCTCCGCATTTCGATCAAGTCAACGTTTTCCGAAAAATGCAGTGGCTGTATAAAAAACTGAGATAAACAGTAGGTATTTAGGAATGCAACGAGAAGGCAATTCACTAGCACCGGGAGCAACATGAAGTAATTATCAGCATACTTTTTGTCCGTCGCCAGCATCACACTCAGCAAACACGGCTACTTTTTGGCTCACAAATATACCTTTGAATATATTCAATAAAATTATGTTAATGTTTAGTGAAGGCTGGAATTTTACTCAATATTTGATATTATCAAGTTGCGTCTAGTGTTTTGGCCGGTATCAAATCATAAATAAACAAGATTCAAATAGATCCAGTATAAAAGCGATGTTTTCTGCGTTTGGTCTAAAAAAATAAATCCAATCCACGATTTGGATCGCTGATGGAGATGCTCTAAGTTATCTGTTAACAAGCATATTAAGCCACACTTCCGGGATATGACCACCTTATTCCATCTGGAATATCCGGAACATTCGATAAAATGGTGAACTCATTAGTCTCGTCCTAGAGCAATACGATATTTTTTTTCAAAACCAGTTGTACACAAAATGTAAGAAGTAAAGCGATGTGGAGAACACTCTATGGCTCTGGGTGGCCATTAAGTAGTCTTCCGAAAGATCCGGAATATCCGTTTAGTTTGAGAATTAAGCAATTCTATACCAAATAGATGAAGTGGATCCTAAAACCTTCGCAATGTTTGGTATGATTGATCTTTTGCAAGAAACATATAATTCCTTGAATTCATTTTGAGAATTTCGGCGAACTTTTTCGGATCTGTTAAAAAAAAAGTCGCGCCATGCTACCAGTGTTGCTGCTACCGCTGCCTCCAATGTTTGGTTAAACGCATCCTCGAGTTGGTATGAAATATTTCCGATATGAGGGAAATCGAGTAAAATGGACAATTGAGTGAAGTCAACCCTAAACGAAACAACCACCATTATATTTTATGGACGTTTTCACGTAAGCACAGTGCAAGTGAGAGTAGTATTATCACCAGCGATCTTCAAAACCGCTTGGTATATGAGTTTATTAAATTATTAGGAGAAATCGGGTAATATGGACCCGGGTAGTAACCATCATCATTCGATTCTCCGGACATTTTTGTACAGTGCAAGTGAGAGTAGTTTTAACAGCAGCGATCTTCAAAACCGCAAGGTTTGTAAGATTATAAAATAATGAAGGGAATTCGGCTAAAATGGACAATTTACTGAGTTCAACCCTAAACCAAATCATCACCATTTGATTTTCCGGAATTTTTCACAAAAATAATTTGCAAGTCAGAGTAAATTGCTGGCGCCAATCTTCAGAACCATTTGGTATATGATTTTTATCAAGTATGAGGGGAAATAGGATAAAATGGCCAATTTACTGAGTTCAACTCTAAACGAAACCATCATCATTCGATTTTCTGGACATTTTTACGTAAGTACAGTGAGAGCAATATTACTGGCGTCCATCTCCCTCAGTTAATGCATGTGTGAGGGAAAATCGTGTAAAATGGACCGCTTTCTGGCATCCGTTCAAAGTAAAATTCGTTCCATAAACTTTTTCAGCTTTTTCTGCAAATTAACAGTGCATTTGGGTTCAATATAGTAGCACGAAGTTTAGTTTTTGGGTAATAATTCTAGTTTGCATCCAAAATGAGGGGAGAAATTGGCAAAATGGGACACTTACTATGGTCAACCCTATATGAAACCAACACCATTTGATTTCCCGCTTTTTTTCCATAAGATAAGCTTATTTTCAGGACTCCTACCCTGCGCCGTCTAAATTAATGGGATTTTGATCCATTTTTGTCCACTGTTCAATGGTTTTAATGGTTTTTTTTTCAATATGTGCATTCATCTATTTTTCCCCTCTTACAAAAGAAGGCTATATAAATTGCTTCGAAAATCGACTTTTGTACCGAGGTTTGGGGGACCTAGTGTTATATACCATTCGACTCAGCTTATTAAGATCGCATTTTACGGGTTTGAACACAGCTTCTGAAAGATGAACAAATTCAAAACTTCATCAGGAATTAAAAAAAGAATTTGAATTTGAAATGACAACAATTACTGAGATTTATCATTTCAAAGATACAAAGTGCCAGTGCATTTTTCTAAGGAGCCAGAACATAGGATCGATTTGCCCTAGGAATCTTGGGTCTTGAATCAGCAATCAATTTCCCAAGCTATCTTTATTTTCTCTTTATCAAAATGTATGGTCAAAATCGCATCACTCTGAAACGAAACTGATACACAAATCTTCAGATATTTGGGATGATTTGGAAGACTATGAAGTGATTTGTCGAAATCGCAACAGGGGCAACTACAGTGAATTCGTTCTCACATTACATGTAAATTTACTTCGAAATAAAAACCATTATTTATCCACTTATCGTGTGTCCTTTCCCTTATTCCCTGGATCCACTAAGATTACGATCCCAGATGGGGTCATTGTAGTACTGTAAACTGGGCAACATCACCATGGCACTTATTTTCGAGTTCTCATGTTATTTGATGTGTCACCAGATGGGGTTTTTATCCAATTCCGAATCTGGCCATTTTCCCGGGAGTAGCTGGAACATTAACACGGATGTTGTCAATGTGGATCTAGACTTTTTATATCATCACCATAGGACTAATTTTCGTATTTCCATGTAATTTAAGGTGTCACATGAACTAAGTCAGAAATTGGCCACCTCCCAGGAAGTTTTTCCGAAATCAGTCAATCAGTTTTATTAAAATTCACCTGGGCGGCAGTACCTTTCGCTAGGCATACACATAGAGCTATATTTTTTGTAGCTTGTGCTAACGTAAGAACTTAGTATACACGAGAGACGTGACGCGAGGCGGGACATAACACTTATTGTTCTTACAAAACAAAAAGGGATTTAAATTTACTTTTTAGTCGACCGGTTTCGGGCTAGATGTTGCCCATCTACAGGACGATGTCCGACCTCATCGTCGGACATCGTCCTGTAGGTGAACCTAACTAAAGGCAAATTAAATCTCGACATATTTGTATGTCTCGTCATCATCTTATAAAATACACACAGGCATGTTTAGTTCATGGATCTGGGTTTGCTGTGTTATACTCAGCCTTCCAGGCCTTGAATCATAAATCGGGTTTCTAAAATATATTCATACACTTCTCTGTATGAAGGATAGACCCGTAATTATACAGCTCGATATTTATTTATTTTACCAATCTTACGGTTTTTCGAACATTCCAGGACTCTGGCCTACCGGAAGCTTATTTGCGCAAGTTTGCACAAAATAAAACCCCGATTTTTGGAAAGTTGACAAATTGTGCTCACATTTGAAAACTTAGTTTTTCGATTCACCATACATTTTATATGGGAGTAAAAAATCAGGACCCATACCTTGAAATATTGTGAAAAGCCCATCTTTTATCCAATTTTCATAAAATTTTGGGAAAAGCAATTTCAAATAGTGCACAAAATTAAAAAAAAAAATATTTATTGTGAAAGTTGATTTGTCGACTTTTTCTGCCTTGGAATCACTGTAATACTGTGGTCCGAATAGCGCTCGCGAATCTTCCTTGGCGTAGGTTTCGTCGTCGATCAGGATGCATTCGTCTTTGTTCTCCAATATCCGGTTAAACAGTTTTCACGCGCTAGTTTTGCCCCGAGCTTGCTGCTTTAGAGACTGTTATGGCACCTTCTATTTCTTGTACGTTTTCAAGGAGCTCCGAGCTTTGATCCATTGAATCATCCCGATACTGGTGTTGAATTGCTAGAGGAAATCCCGCGTTGACGTCGATGGGTTTTTCCTCATGTACTCAACCACTTTCAAGACCAGGTTTCTTGCCAGATCGGGGGAAATCTTTCACAGAAACTTTTTGATTACATTTTTGAAGAGGCACTCTTTTCCGAGCACCAAATGGGCAAAAATTTCATTCTTTTGTCCATAACATTTTGACTTCTCTTTGAAATGATCCACTGCACTTAAACCACAACCGTTATAGACATTTAAACAAACATGTTACCACAAAACACACTTACAAAAATTAAGCCATTCTAGAGTAATTACTGTTTGAATGTTGCTAACTACTTTTCGATACACTCTTTACCAGTGGCGTCGCGTCTGAATGTTCGGATTGTGCATTGAATAGGTAGTCAGTTTTTTTCCAGAATGCTCTAAGGTTCATATTCCAAATGATCAAACATCAGCTTAAAAATATAACAACCAAAACTTGTTCACCTTCGCGAATGAACTATCGACTGAAAAATACCGGATGAGGTTTATTCTAATTTCTAATATTTTAATTCCCCTGAAGATTTTCTATTGCTATAAACCGACCGGACTAAGCGAGCTGTTGATACGAGATCAGCCCAATAAGTACTTATCCTACACAAATAAACAAAATTCTTTGAAAAGTGGTCCTTTTAGTTCGGCATACTTAAACCAACGATGCTTGCCCGCCTTTAACCCGTCTGAAAAATACGTTTTCTCGAGGTCTGCAAAGTAGACTTCGCCGGTCACGAAACAAGGCAGAACCTCCTTCAAATTGCGCTGAAACAGCGTCAAATACTGCTCTGAAATGGTCTCACGGTTGAGCTTGAGCAGTGATCCGTAGAGAATCGCAACCATCTTGCTGCCAACTTTTTCATGCTCAAAAATTTTGAGTCAAAATTGTATACGGAATATGAGATAGCTAAGTCTCGCGTTATCCTCCGTGATAGCAGATTTCGGGGCATCTTGGGGTGGCTTTTAAAAAACCGACGTGCGATCATATAGAAACTTGTTAAACTAATTTTTGACGATCGCTATCAAAGGAGAAGAGTAGCAGAAAGCCATCTTGATTTCATGATTGCCCGCTGTATTTGCTTTTACCAACATAAAATTTCACAAAAAAAAAACTAAGCCAAAACTGATTTGAAACACTTAAGAGGTTGCCACATTGGATAATGAAAACATAATAATTCACTCTGTACAGGGTTTGTTCCTTTGGATTGAGTTTAGATGAGCCATTTGAAAAATGTACAACCAAAAGTCATACATTTCCAGTCTTAATTTTACCATTTTTATGAAGCTAGCATTAACATTAGCAGTGACGTTTGCACAACTCGTGGATGAAGCTACGATGAGGAATAACTCGTTGAAGATGTTGCAAGTCAGCACTAAACGGAACCAGTAACTGATACGTTTCTGCACGCAATAATGTCCCCAAACACACTCCTCGATCGCTCACCTGGCACCGCCCATGCAACCGTTGGAGATAGGTATAGGATTTGGTATCTACCATAAGAAGACACGGGGAACCCAGGTAGCCTTCAGTAGATATCAAAGGAAAAGAGAAATATTGTCGTAGAGAATAGTTAAAAAGAATGCCCTGTTCGAACAAAAAATTTTTGTTTTAGTCGTCGGAAGCATCGAGTCTAAGAAGGTTGAGTGATGCTCCATTTTTTCTCCAAACAGTTGCGACTTAGGCATTAACTGTTGTCCTAGCCCTATTCAGCTGATGGTTATAGCGCCATTTCTCGCTCTCTGAAATGAGAAAAATGTTGAAGTACGGGTGTTGAAAGAAAAGCTATCAGAATTCTCGGACTGTAGAAAAAACATTGGATTTTTCACTATATTTTTGGAACTTCCGCGAAGCAAAATGCTCTGTTCGTATAATAGAAGATTTGATCGATTGAAATTGTGAAACTTGAAGAATTTTCACAAATTCTGGCTGGTTCAGGGAATCACAAACATTTAAATATAGGATAGTTTTATGGTGTGAGTTCGACATAAACCTTCCATCACAATGAATAGCATTAACTTGTTTATGTTGAAAATCGCTTTTTAAGTAGTTTTTTTGTAACTAATTAAGGACAAACATGGTACTTGGAATGAACATATTGAATGTATAGAAGGATTTTTCCAAATTATTGTTTAACGATGGCCTCTCAAAATGATTTGTAGGGAACTATGATAGCCACATTAAACTCCAAGCTCAATTTATCAAAAAAAAAATTGTTGTGTTTCTTAATAGAGATATTTTATAGGTGATCATATTGCGTTCGTTGGTAATTAAATAATCCATAGATTGCACGCTGGCAGCTGCTATGAGACTTACTTCATTACTCTTATTTTGATTGCTTATGAAAAGCTAATTGGGAAGTAATAACTGTCCAACCAGGATTCAGAATAGATAAGCTTGAAAACATATGTCTCCCTCCACGCTTAGGCAAATCGAAAAAATGGGAAGATAAAGGTGATATTACATCAACCTAAATCTATATAATAAAAATGAGTTGGGGTTTCCTTTGTCACGATTTAACTCGCGAGCGGAAGGACTGATCGGCGGGAAATTTTGTATACAGAGATTTTTGGGGCCGTACAATAATCTTATGATGATTTGAGACCCCTCCCTTCACTGGAAAGGGGGGCTCCCATACAAATGAAACACAAGATTCTGCATAACTCGGGAACTAATCAAGCAAATGGAACAAAATTTAGCATGTGGTGGTTTTTTAAGACAAAGCATGTTTCGATGTTAGTTTGAGACCCCTTCCCATCATAAAGGGGGGAGTACTCCAATACAAATGAAAAACACTATTCTGCATGACTCGAGAACTAATAAAGCAAATGGAACCAAATTTAGTATGTGGTGGTTTTTGAAGACAAAAAATGGTTCTATGTTGATTTGAGACCCCTCCTTTCTGAAAGGGGGAGGGCTATTCAAATGAAAAGCAAATCCTTGTATAACTCGAGAACTAATAAGAGGAATTGGATCCAAATTTCGCATGTGGGAGTTCTTGAAGGAGGAAATGTTTCTATGGTGATTTGAGACTCTTCCGTCATATGAAGAGGAAGGGGGGAGGGGGTGTTCTCAAACAAATGGAAACCAAATTTCTGCATAACTCGAGAAATAATCAAGCAAATGGAACCAAATTTGGAATGGACGAGGTTTTTAAGGCATGAAATGTTTTTATGGTGGTTCAAAGCCCCTCCTCCCTCTAAAAGGGAGGGTCTCATACAAATGAAACAAATTTCAACCAAACATGAGAACTATACCTACTGCTTTTGCAAATTTGTATTCAGTGGTTTTGAGTCCGGAAGAAGCATCTTATGATAGTTCCAGAGCCACTCCCGCTTCTAGAAAGGATGGGATCCCATGCAAATGAAAAACCAATTCTCGCATAACTCGAGAACTAATCAAGCAAATGGAACCAAAACTGGTATGGGTGAGTTTTTGAAGGCAAAAATGTTTTGTGGTAATTTAAGACCTCTCCTCACTCTGAAAAGGGAGCTACCATACAAACAGAAACACAAATTTAAACCAAACATCAAAATTATCCCTACCGCATATGCAAATTTGTATGCAGGGTTTTATGGGTCCAGGAGAAAGGATCTTATTATAGTTCGACACCCTCTCGCCTTTAGAAAGGAGGGCTCCCATGCAAATGAAAAACTATTTTCTGCATAACTCAAGAAATAATCAAACAAATGGAGCCAAATATGGCATGTGGAGGTTTTGTAGGCAAGAAATGTTTCTACGGTGGTTTGAGACCCCAAGCAGAAGAAACCAAATTTAGCATGTGTGAGGTTTAAAGGCAAGAGAGGTTTCTATGGTGGTTTCAGATTCCTCTTCGTCCTGGAAGGGGCGGCTCTTACACAAATGAAATACACTATTCTGTATAACTCGGGAACTAATCATGCAAATTGAACTAAATCTGGCATATGGAGGTATTTGAAAGAGAGAAATGTTTTTATGGTCATTGAGACTCTTCCGCCTTCTGAAGAGGGGGGGGGCTTTCAAACAAATGAAACACAAATTTCTGCATAACTCGAGAACTAATAAAGCAAATGCAATCAATTTGGCATGTGGATTTTTTGAAGGTCAGACATATTTCTATGGTAGTTTGAGACCCCTTTGCCCTCTGAAAGGGGGGGTTCTCATACAAATGAAACGCAATTTTCTGCATAACTCGAGAACTATTCAAGTAAAATGAAACCACATTTGGCATGTGGGGGTTATTGGAAACAGGATTTTTATTTATAATAAAATGGATTTCTGTCTGACTGTCTGTCTGACCGATCGGAGTGAAAATATGTATGCAGGTATTTTTGGGGCTGGTGAAGGTTCTTATGATTGTTTGAGACCGCTTCCCCCTTCCGGCTCGCTATCACAAATGAAACACAAATTTCTGCATAGCTTGAGAACTAATCAAGCAAATGGAACTAAAAATAGTATGCGGGGTTTTTGGAATGCAAGAAATGTTTCTATGGTGAATTCAAACACAAATTTCAACCAATACTGAAGTTATCCACGTAACTAAGCCACAAACTGTGTATTGTCTGAGTGGAAGAATGTTCTGATAGAAGTTTGAACTCCTTATTACTCAAAAAAAACTCATTATAAAAACGTCAGTTCTATGTAATGTTCATTCATTTAGTTGCAGGCGTAGCAACGCTCGCACCGGGATCAGCTAGTAATAAATAAATAAAACGTATATCTATATATATAAGAAATCTGTTGCTAATTTGTTTATATTAGAAAGTATGTAGATGTAGCTTTTTTCAAATCATTTGAAATATTTTATAACTATGTAGAAGGAGATGTTCGCCCATCACCATGAGGCACCAAGAGTTGACAGTAATGTTTGCTAGAAGTATTCAGAGAAAGTGTTGAAAGTTCCGTCAATGTAAGGTTGGTTGGAAATAGAATAGAAGTATTGAAAATTTAGCGAAGGGCATGGGTAAAGTAATACTCGAACCAAGGGCGTTACTATTGCCTAACATCCCACTGGTGGGGTAGATTGAGGCGCGGACGAATTCGCCATCTCAATTGACTACTTACTCCACGAATGGAGAATACAAAACATAACAATTGTATTGAAAAATAGCCGTTTGCCTATACACTGAGATTTGCAAGCCTTAAATTTAAATGATCCTTGTCTTTGGTTGTTATAGCAACATCAGACCTGTTTTCAACGCAGTCAGTTTCACGCGTCTTGACAAGTCACAAGTTCCAATTTCATTTGTCGTTAATGTAATGTTCGATTATTAAAACTGCAGTATTGAAATAAGGAAAATTTGGGGTAAAAAAACGAATGTTCTCAAATTAAACTATTTAAGTGATTCACGAGCCCGATTACGCAGCGGTTCATTTTTTATACTCTTCATTAATCTGAACATGGCGACAAGTTCAATCATCTTTAAAATATTATTTGGCAAAGACTTGTGACCGGGCTTAGCACAGTGTTATTTAAAATTTTCACAAGCATTTGAATACTCAGAAACAAAATGAACCCTACCATAAGATAGAGCTAATTTTAACCACTTAAATCTATGCCCTTGAAGAGACGGATCTTTATTTGTTCTGACGTTAACTAGAACTAGATCCTTAAATAAACAGGCATAAAGAAGCATTGAATTTTGCAATTACAGTAGCAGTATTTGGAAAACATCGTTTCGTGTACCTCACCTTAGTTTTACGTCATGTCATGTAAGTTGAAATTTCGAGTTTTTATAGTCTTGTTAATTTAAGAACAGACGCAAATTTCGGTCTAACGGTCCGCTCCTTTTATGGCATCCAAGTAGACTTAAATTTACATGATTTTTTCTAAGTGCGTCATTAAAATCGTGCGAGCAGAATAGGAACACATATGCTATGGTTAGCCCGATGCACGTTAGTTTAAAATTGAGAAGTGCGTTATTTTTATTCAAGTTCGACTCTTATTTATTTTAGCATTAATCAGAAATTTATTAAGTAACACGTCAGTGTTGAAACTACACATAATTTGACTCAAACATGCTAGGAATGACAAGTTGACAAACAGTCATCTCTTTCAGATCTTTGTAATAGATCTTGTGAATTCCAACAGGGTGTTTACACCTGGGTCAGTTTTGATTCTTGTCGTATTCGGTTATTGCCAGTGCGGAACTGGGTTCACCCAATGTCCGTCCTAACAGCTGTCAAAACGTTTTTTATTCAATCGGGTCGGATCTGGATCCGACCCAACATCCCAACATAAGGTTCGCTTTCAACTTTCTCCGAGGTCCAACCTGGATTCACTAATACACAAACATAAACTGTCAAAACATAAAGTTTATGTTTGTTTATGTTTATATTTTGCACTAATCCCATCATACTGACTCGACTTTGGATGTGTTTTCGTTCGGTAATTGCGGTCAGAGTCAGACCTGACCGAGGTTTGAAACCGAAAACGAGATCTGACTCGCAATTACCGAACGAACCGAATCAGAGTCGAGTCAGCATGATGAGATAAGTGCAAAACATAAATATTAAGATTTTATTTAGACAGTTAATATTTGAGTGTATTGGTGAATCCAGGTTGGACCTAGCAACAAGTCCTGAGCAAACCTAATCGATGTTGGGTCGGATTCAGAGCAGATCAAGATCCCACCAGATTGGATGAAAACACGTTTCGACAGCTGTTAGGGCGGACCTAGGACGAACCCGGTTCCGCACTGCACAACTGAAACACCAGACATGAATCTTCGCGTTACTTCAGTTTCAATGACTATGATTTAATTCAAATTTAACTCAGTTTTAAGTTAAGTACATAATCACAACTTTACCCTGTGAGCAATGAAGTTACTGATGGAAATAACAATTTTTCAAGATACTCATTTCTAGTTACAGGCAGCGTTGCCAAGTATATTTTTACAAAGTCAGGAAGTACGTGAAATAAAAATCAGGATAAAATCAAGATTGTCATTTTGTGTGTACAAAACTGACGTTAATAAAAATATCGTTTATTAAAAACCTATTAATATTTATCTCTTTCAATTTCATATATGGTAAAGGTGTATTTTGATTTGATTTCGCGAAAGCTTAACTTAATTAGCTGATTGAGACCTGCGAGAAAGTGATATAAAAAACTAAAAAATTAAAAGCGCGAAGTTTAAGATGTCTTGTATCGTTTTGGTAGAAAAGCGGGTCCAGAATAGATTTTTTATGTAGGATGATTTTTGACAATTCCATTCCAGAGTAGCCAACTATTATTAAAAAGCTTCGGCAGAACGCCCTTATTTTGATTAGTTTATTTATTTCGATTAAGGTCTAGCTTGGATTGATAAAATTACGAAAATCAGGATAAATCAGGATTTTTTTATCAAAATCTGGAAATAATTGGTGCTTGTCAGGATTTCAGGCAAAATGCTAAAAATTCTGGAAAATCCTGAAAACATTGGCATCGCTGGTTACAGGTATTCCTCTAAACAGCTCACGCCTTATAGGAATCATATTAAGAATATACACAGAAAAAAATAGTTGGTTTTAACAAGCGTAAAATTTCCCCTCGTGTAATTCCAAGCCAAAGGAGCGTAATCAACGATAGTAGCTTGCGATACTTTCATACAACAAGGCTTGATTAAGGCGTTATCTGGCTTGAATTTACATTAAATATCCCATTATTTTCTGACAAATCCTTAGCATTCCACTACATGTGCATTAGATAACGCAGAAAATTCAAGGTGTTTCTTTACACATCTGTGTATAAATCCGTAAATCGTCGACTGATTCACCGGATGAAAGAAGGCACCATTTCCTAGATAAAAAAAAAACCGATCCACTCAAACTATTCGTATCCTCACCACCTAAACCAGATACGCAAACCACCCGCAGACCACCGATTTCCATTGTACCATTATAAGCAAATCTCCACCGTTCTCCCCGTAAATCAAAACACTTCTTACAATTTACAGCACATCCTTCTGCGGTCAGTTTCCCATGCCAGTGCCACAACTGTCCAAAACTAGTACCAAACCTCCTCCCAACCCCCTCCCACATCCCCACCGGTACCACTCTTAAATTGGCTGGGAAGCAGGATTCATCTCCCGAATCGTCCACACCGCTCCAACGGGCCGTGGACCAGCACGCTACCAGCACTGGAAAGTGATGAATTTATGCAAATATCAAAATTGCGCTGTTATGAATGCAAATTTAAATTATAAAACGCTTATAGCGCGCCCGGCACAACAGCAGCCGAGCCTCCAGAGACCGGGCGTCTCTGCTACTCGCTTGGTGTACCTCTGTGTATGAGTGCTGTGTCTTTCGCTCTTCCGCTCTTTACCTCGCCTACAGCTTGGTTTGCCAGATTCTGCCCGACCGTGCATGTGAAATCGGAACCGGGAGAGTCGAGGAAACACGGGCTCAGTACAGCTGTTTAAGGAGTTTAGATAAATCTGTGCCGGCAGTTGGGGAAGCAATGGAGAACGGAGTGCGCTCCAGAGGTCCCAGAACGATTAACTACGGGAACCGGAGCTAATCTAAAGAGAGAAGGGGGAAAGTTTTCGAGGGTCATAGCTGACCTCCTCCACCCAGGGGCAGGGTGGTTCTCATAATATTTGGAAACCACTGGAACAGTTGGCGTTCGGGGCCACCCTCCCGTTTGCTGGAGAAAATGCTTCATCGATTGCAGGCTCAGTTAACCGGAAGGATGATGGCTTGTCTATCATCTAGTATTTATAGTCCAGTTGCACATGCAGTGAGCACTCTGCCATTCTGCTACTTGCTGCAACTCGCCAAGAGGAAGAGATTTAAATAAATTTACATTTGAATAAGCTGATAATTGGAAAGGAATAAGTGCCTCGACGGCAGCCTGGGAGTAAATCGTCTATAATGTATTCAAGCGCCGTTATTCCGACTGTTGATGACGAAGGCGCTGTGTAGATGGTACTTGAAGTCTACTTCCCCGTTCAAACATAACCCATCCAATTATTTTGATTTTTCACGACCAATCCACTTAATCATCCATTTAATAATCGTTTTCCCCCGCTTTTTTCCCATTGCAGAACGACACCATCCGGATTATCTACATGTACCACAACCGGGACCCGAAAAACGGCGCTCAAGCTATCGGAACGTTGCCAGATCCGAACGAGGCCTTCAAGGACTCGGTGCCCATCTTCCTCACCCAGCGGGTGAATCAGGTTCCGATTGAGTTGGACTCGCGAACCCGCACCCTGGAACTGCGCAATAAAGACGTCGAGATACCGATGGGGGACGACAATCTGCGCTGGTGCAAGATGTTCAAGCTGGACCAGTTTGTGCGGAAGCATCACATGATACGGGTAAGAGCCGTGGCCATTGCCGCCACATAGTCAACAGAAGTGATTTTATTCAAATCGTGAGCGATTGGTTCGACGGGGGGGGAGCAAGAGGATGGTTTCTTTGTCTTTTCTATCGATGGGGTAACGTGTGCAAAGAGTTGGATGAAAGTACTTCGGTGGCAGTCATGGGACAGTTGAGTGGATTTAGTGGTTGGGGTGGGGCGAACAGGAGGTGGCACTCGTGAGGGTTGAAAAGCAAAACAATAAACTTTATGATCTATCACCGGTGCATGGCGATGCAGGGTTCGGAGGAGAGAAAGAAAAGCCAAACATGGAAGGGTACGTTTTTTTATGACACAAAGAAAGGTCAGAGGTGGGAATCGATTTTTGTGCAGTAGGATTACGTTGTTCAATTGGCACATTGGTTTCAGAAATCAACGGGTTCGGAACGCTTGGGAAAACTTTATGAAGGGGAAAGATGTCGGTTTGAGATGGATATGTTGAGTTTGAGTAAAATTTAAACAAACGTTGAACAAATCAATGAAATTTAACAACGCTAGACAACTGCTATTTTGAAATCTACTCAGATAGCATTCTCTGTAGGATGTTTGGTAATCTAATAGTGTAACGGCTCCTACGGTTTTGGTAAGTTTCCATAACTTGTGTATGTATTCTGCATCTTGTTCTTAACCCTACACAGTTTGAAAGAAAAAAATAATTTTCTGCGCTACCTAATGCACCAAAAGTAAATTTTAGATTTAACACAAACTTATGTGAAATTTCATGTAAATTTAAGCCAAGTTTCGCTGAACTCAGGTCTGCTGCTTTCAATGATTGCAAACCATTTCGTCGTTTACGCTTGCTTTGACTTACAACTGAATTAGAGTAAATTTTACGTGTCTGTTAAAGATCTTTTATTTTTGTGAACTGAATTAACTCAGATCCCTTTTAAGTTAGGTTTGAGAAGAAAGCTGCACACTACTAAAAGATGTTCTAAATATCGGTGCTCTCAGACTGACACATGGAAGCGCCCTTTAAGAAATAAAAATCAGTCAAAAGAAACAAGAAAATCAATTCAACCAGGCACACGTTTCGTCGAGTGCCATCTGTTTCTGCTTCGGGACACTTAATTTTACATGAATCTTGACGTAAATAAACTTTTGATTACGTGTCGTATAGAAATCCAACTTTTTTAGTGTAAAACAAATTTCCATCCAGTTTTTTCATTATATATTATGGTTTTTGTAAGGGTATCACTATATTCCGATTGGTTAATAGACTTAAGTGATGTATTTTTTCATGGTCATTGCTTCGATTTCGGAAAAAAAACTGCTTCTTGATGGTAATGATTATGGTCAACAGGCTCTTAATTATATGACCTATATTCTCTTTACCTCTTTGTAAGAATGTATCCGTCTGGCCGTAGCATGAACAATGATTTGAATTTAAGAATTGTCAAATGAACCAGAGACAAATAATCAAATACAATACTCAAATTTCAAGCTTATTTGTGGTTTCAGCAGAATGATATTAGAAAATACAAAGACTTTTTGAGATTATCTCTGGCTGCTTCATGTACGTTCCTATTTCATTGTTTCATGATTCTATAATGTTGTTAACTGAAGTTCGTTGTTAGGTTTTTTTGAATAGTTTCCTACAAAGATGTCTGTGTTGCTTGAAGGGATCCCTCGATATTTTAGTAGAAGCTTATTGATTATAAAGTTATAAATATTTTGAAGCAAAAGTTCAGTGAACTCTTCTCCAGATGAAAGAAAAAGATCTCTTTCAAACTTTCAAAGAAAAACTGCCTTATGAAACTCGATAAATATCCACTACAAAGGCATCCATTCGAACAGTTTGTAGGAGTTCATTCCCAATATTATAAATGACGTCGCCAGTGGTGAAGTGGTAAGCGTGGTTGCCTCACACCTCAACACTTTCCAAATGTACTATGCAGAACTTCTTCAAAAACCAATTAACATATTTTTGAATATTTGTTTTCTCGGGATGAGCTGAACCAGCCGAGGCTGAAAAGCTCAATAATAAAGATATCTAATCTAATCTTGTTTTCTCGGAGATTTGATGAACAAGTTGAATAAACCTGCTGCAGTTTATAAAATTATCTTTCGTTGAATTTTTTAGAAGAACTTTTCACCTTAAGAAGATCTCAATTAATGAAATATCCTTCATGACATGCTTCACAAATTTTTATAATTTCTTCTGAATTTTCAAATATTTTTGAATCAATTTTGTTTTCCTTCTATACTTTATGGCATTTAGCCTCAGGCTGGTTCACCATGGAAGGAAGTCATCTTCACTCTACATATAGAACTTATCAACAAATGAGCTGGGACCAACGGTTTTACTTGCCTTCCGACGGAAAATATAACCAGAGATTTTTTTTGCTTCAGAAAAATCGCATTGATTTTCCCGAAGGTCGACGTTTACATCGTTCACTCAAAAAAAAAAAAAAAAATAGCCTCCCTTATATATCAAGATGAATTTATCTGAGGTTTATTACCGACTGTTTGAAAAATATATTATGAGAAATTCGATGAACCTCCCAATTTTATTAAAATAACTATGTTAAGCTTTTATTGAAAGACTTGTTCAAAAACATTCCTTGGTGTGCCTAGCATACACAGAAAAAAAAAGCGTTCCCAAAAATGAAAACGAACCGTGAACTATTTCATAATTACAGGATGTTTCCTTTCAGACATTATTTAAATCATGATTACATGATTCAGTTCACGGTATATTTTGCGTGTTCTCGAACCCATGATTGCAGTTCACGGATCTGGGCACGGATTTTTTTCCGTGTGGCATTGATGATCATGTGCTTTGTAGTTACTATTCAGTGATTGACAGGATCAGGCAAAATTGCTCAAGGGTTCAATGAATGGAGCTTGGGATTAACTTGCAATTTCTTAATGTACACGTTTGGGAATGTCCATTAATTACGTCACGCTAAAATGACTTTTTACCCCCCCCCCTCCTTGTCACGTTTTTTGTATGGACCTTCACATTTTTTTGTTTGGATCGTCACGTTTTCCCAAACCCCCCCTCCCCCGTGACTGCGTGACATAATTAATGGACCTTCCCTTTAGAGCATTCAAAATTTATAGATTTCATGGCGCTTGCCACATCCTTATGATAATCGGGAAAGGAAGAACTGTTAGTATTGCTCCCAGTGACCAAGGAATCCTCTGCATCTACGCGGACGCACGGATAGGACATTTTGTAAGCAAGAAGGATTAATGAGATCTGGATTCAGTTTTGGAAAGAGAGACTTTTCAATGCAACGAATCAAGTGATGGGAGTTCGGTTAATTCTCTACTCAGCCAGATGCTACGTTGCGCACCATAAATGATTTAAATTTGCGTACCGACTTAAACCAATAGCATGGATACTATTAGAGCCACACACGAAGTGTTATGGGGGTTTGCATTATGAGATCAAAAAAATTCAAAAGCGATCATCCCATGCACTAAATGCACGAAAGACGATTTGGGTATTTATAGTGGAAATACACTCCACGTATAGTGTAGTAATGTAGTTATATATAAATTTAAGTACCGATTTCAGAATTGAACCGATTTGAATCAACAGTGAGGATGGCGTGAGGATTACTCTCTAAAGTGTGATACTGGCTTTTTTTATTCTAGGTATAATCGGTCGGCTACTATGGTGATTCAAAAGTTAGGATACAAATTTAATATCTAATTAATATAGATCCATACCACCGAAAATCAGTTTAACTGGTCTGTTTTCTTAGTTAAGTAGATCGCTAGTATAAAACCGTTCACATCCGTTCAAGCATTCAATAAATTAAATGATCTTAGATACAAATGATAAAAAAATGTCCCTTCGTTCAATTTCAAGCCAGTGCAAGCGTAATCACCGTAATTGTGTGCAATCTCTAATACAGCATACAACATTCCCTAGTAGCAAACTTGTTACCATTCGATTGAGATAACATACATATGACTTGCTAAGTTATAATCAAGTTACTACAACTAATCATCACTGTAGTGGGTTGTGTGCTCTCTTCCATGTAACAGGCCCGATTCATGCCAAATTTAGCATTTCTATTATGCGCATTAGATAACGCAGAAAATTAAATGTCTCTATCAATCTGTCCAGGGCTGATTTGCAAACATTAACATTAACATCATATTCTCAGGAGATCGAGACGAGAAGTAATTAAGATGTTGGATAAAATGGTTAGGTTGGCAGCAGAGTTGGTTTCGGTGATCGATACGCTGAATTTTTATTTACCCTTGTTTTCAGATTATTCTTCATTTTGTTGGTTGTAAGAAGATGCTCCATGCATGGCTCAACCTCATACGCGATTTTTTTTCTTGCTCATTAAATAATTGAGTTGCAAACGACATTCAATTGTTTTAACCTTTGCGTGGATATGCATTTTAAGAAATTATTGGAAGTTCTCAGAATAAATGGATACAATATCGGTCTATAGGCACCATTTTGGGTCTTTTTGTACACGGAAAAAAAATTATGTGACAAACGCGTAAAATTTAATTTCAAGCTAAGGCAAACATAAACAACGTAATTGTTTACACTCTTTTATACGGTGTACAATATTGTTTGCAATCTTCTGTACAACAGACTACATTCAGGCGTTATCACGCTTAAATTTAAAAAAAAATATTTTCTTTAATATAAAAACATTATTTTCTGCCAAATCTAGCATTCCCTTTTCTGTCATTTGATAACGCACACAATGCAACGATTCTTTTTATCTGTGTGATTTAACGAACAGGCAATAATTAAGAGATAAGAGTTCCCTTGAAAAAGATTTAATCCTCTCGATTTTGTTATGTTAGGCCTTTCAAATAGTAAAAAACAGAAAACTGATGCATTCCCATTGATTTTTTTCCAAAGATAAAATCACACAATGTTATGCATATAAAAGGCCATAGTCAGGAACATAGAATTATGTTGCTTTCATTTGCCCTTTGGTTCTCATGTAAAATGACTGTATCATTTTGCATTCAAAAACTTTAACATAAAATTTGTGACTTTTTTCTGTACACGTAGATTGCGCTAAAAAGTCTGTAGTCTTATTATGTAAAATTCAGGTTTTTTCCTCATGGTGCAGACTATATGTTCAGCTTAACCAGAGAGGTCTCGAATCTTAATTATCGAATCGATTATTTTCCATCTGTCAAGTATAAGTGAAAATTAAAATTTAATCGCAAAAAAGCCTAAAGAGCAATAAAAAAAACTCGTTTTTCAAAATACAAAAATTTCTAACTTCCGTGGGATGGACGATTTTCGGTACGACTTAATTGTAAAGCGGCAAATTATCACGCTGCAATTGGAAATGAAATTTGCAAAGCTCTAAGGATTCTTATGAAACAGTTATCGAGTGCAAAGATCTGGAGAGGAAGACAGACAAAGAAGATAAAAAAATGCTCTTATGAACCATTCCGGATATGTGCCATTTGCGATCTGGTTATAGAAGGCGTACAAAAACAACGACAGTCCTTGCCAAGCTATTTGAGAGGTTATTCAAGTGCTAAGGTCACCAGGACTAGACAGATTCAATGTGTGCTGAAAATGTGGTTGAAACTTTTTGTGAAAGTGATTAAGTAACTGTTTTTTTCTAGCGAAAAAACTAAATGCAACGGAGTTTTGCTGAACATCTCTATATATTTAATAAGAACATTAACAGTATGAAAATATCTCGAAATGAGTTGCGGTATTTTTATCCTTTTAATGTGCACCAAAAAAAGTGATAAATTTGACAACATTTTCAGCATGAATCCTAGATGGTTTGAGCTGTTTAGTGGAATAACTGTTACTAGAAATAAGAAGAAAAATTTGTATTTTTCATTTAATTCCAACTACTTTTGCTTATCTTGACAGACAATGTCTCGTACTCAGTCGAGTTGTTAGTACGAGACACTGAAGAAGTCTGTACATTGTTGACGAAATACGCGTTTCTGTCAAGATAAGCAAAGGTAGTTGGAATTAAATGGAAAATACTAATTTATCTTTCTTTTTCTCATTTCTAGTAACATTTTCAATTAAAAAAGACGCAAAATTAATCTCAGTTGCAGTGCACTGAATTTAAATTCCGAATTTACTAGCATTGCCTTCATGATGTGAAATATAAATTTGAATATTTATAATAATATAAATTTAAATATTTATTACTCCATTTTTATTGGAGTAATAAATATTTAAATATAAATTTAAATATTTATTACTCCAACAAGTAGAAGTAGAACAGATGGTCAAGTTTAAACATTTCAAATGAATACCCGCCTATCGGAAAATAATTTGCTTTATACTCAAAACACAATTCGAATGTAGGATATATCATCACATTTTATGTAATTATTATCAAATAGTTATATCTGATTTTCTCTCTACAATCTCTACATTAACACATATTGTTAATGTATGCCATATTGTCATTAAAATGTTTTTTTTACTGTCTTAACTCGGTCTGGATTATATAACAACTTTTTGGCATAGAGTACAGCAACAGTTTTGTTCGTATAAATAGCCATTTGTTTTATGGTAACTGAACTGAACCGCCTACTCAGTACATTGTTAATTAGCATTTTTCCTTCTGACATATTGTCAAAACTATATAAGAGAATGTTATGGACACCGGGTCCGATATATTCTCATTCAAATTCAAGCCACGTTACTCATACATCAGATATGATGGAGCACTATCTTGGCTGTGGATTCATTCTCGTCAATGATTGCAATTACCACAGAGAACAGACACCCAGGCTCGAGCGTTTGTTTTCTAATTTAAAATTGACAAATAGTTATCGACTATCAAATCTTTAGGCATGCAGGTGTCGCCATCAACATACAATTCACCAAAACTAATGGAAACTAGCTGTAATTTTAAAATAGTAGTTACATAAATTTACATACAGAGGGCACTTCAGCTTGGATGTCTGTTCTCTGTCGTAATAAAACCAAACCACTTTATTTTGTTATGTGTGGAACTACACAGAAAAAATATGAAATTTTACAAACGCGCTAATATCTTGTTAGCCACAACAAGCGTTAACAAATAAATTGTTTTCTATTTATCGTACATCAGATTTGATTTTTCCGAAATACGGCTGATGTTGACAATAAATTTCTGCGTAATTTGATGCACATATATAGAATGTTAGATTTGGCACAAATTCATGGTATATTTTTGATATGAAATTGTAGCCAGATATCGCCCAAATTAGGTCTGTTGTATGCAATATTGCATACAATTATGTTATTTAGAGTTGCTTAAGAAGGCAATCTATGCACGGGTTGAAATACAGCTTTTTTTTTTCTGTAAATAAAACCTACATTCATCGACAATTCGTTACATATTTAAGGTATAACGGGTTAGAAATGGATGAAAGAAAACGCTTTCTTCAGCATCTTCGAAATAATACAAGATATTCAAATCTGCTTAACTCATCTTCGGTCAAAAAGTTGGTCAAATTATTTCTCATGCTGAAGCGAGCTTCAAAATTGTAGCTAAATTTGAAATTTTCACTGAAGAAATAAACCACGTTCTTTCTCCCCCAATTTGTATTTAATTAAAGCTGAATAAGCTAATTTTAGCTTAAAAAGCTAATATTTCATTATAAATCAAGCAGAACAATACATTAGGTCCTAAGTAAGATTGGAAGACTCTCTTTGTCGACCTTCTCTTTGCGTTCCTACGGCTAAGTAAAAACATTTTCATGTCTTTTCAACACACAGTACGATAATATCAAGTGTAATAAAGGATCGAATATGTCAAAAACATCACCTAATCGTTTAATAGACAAACAATTAGGGAAAGAGAAAGTCGACTAAGAGAATCTCTTATTGTTACTTAGTACCTAATGCACTGTTTATCTTGAAATGCTTTTATGTAGATTGTAAAGTAATGTTTGTGGGTTTGAGTTACATATAAATCACAAGTCTCATAACCGAACTGAAATAGTTTGCCTATTGAAGCATGATGATGAACGTTTTGGACCTTTTTGGAATTTGAAGGGTGTTAGAGCGTTAAAGCGACAAATAGAACTCATTGACTTTTAACTTTGTTATAACATCTGACTGGGATTTCTATTTACTACAGTTTTACTGAATACTAAATGATCATTCAAAGAATGAAACATACGTTCTCAGTCCAAACTAAGTTGAAGGTTTTAAAAAATCAGCTGTAAATGAGGGTTACTGTGAGATTCGATGTGACTTTTGTCACTTGGTGAAGTGAGAAAAGTCACTCGCAGGGACGTGATTTTTCGGGGCAAATCAAATTGAGAGTCACGTCACTTCACTAAGTGACAAAAGTCACTTCGAATCTTGGAATAATCACCAATGTATTAGTTACGCAAGAAACTGTCAACTGATATGTTTAAAGCTATAGTTATAGTCCAGAAATAACGGTGTTTCCAGCCTGGTAATTATTTACACGTATTTACAAGTATTTTATTCGCATCCCTTTATTCATTCATTCCCGATAAAAATCTGTCGAAATTTACAAAATTCTGAATGATTGACAAACTATCCCCAATCTTGAACTGCACTGTCAACTTTGACACTCAACTGAAAGTACATCCCCAAGTCATTATAATCCACACAATACCGCACCCAGTTCAACCCTTTTCCAAAGCTTAATTTTTATAACTTCATAAACCTTCTATTTCGAATGAAGCTCTCCAAAAGAAAATACTTCTCACCATTTGGACGGGTCTTCCCTGCTGCACCGGGCAAGGAAAACTTTCCTGGACGCAGACAATCAACCTCGCAGACCCGGGAAGCAACATAAACTTTAATCGGTTTTATTATGTTTTCTTCGGTTTGGGGAAGTTTATGCTACCGTCGATGCTGCTGGCTGCTGCACTAGCAGCAACGATTTCCCATTCCCGACCGCCTGCTGGATCCCAATCCCATCGCCATTAATTAAGTCGATTCTCACGAATCTCGAAACAATTAAAAACAATCTTTATTTCCCATTGCTCCGATTTTCTCTCTCCGTCTTCCTCCGGCTTCGATTTAATGTAACAAAAGACAACGTCCAAATTCGAGAAACATTTTTGCATCTCCTCAACCAACCAAGCAGCAATGAATTCGAAAAAGACTGATGATGATGATGATGATGATCGTTTCTTTTTTCTCCTTCCGTTTCAGTATGAGCCCGTGATCGAGTCCCGCTCGAATCTCCCGTTCATGAAGCACATCATTCTGTACGAGTGCCAGGGCTCGACGCCGGAGCTGGAGATCATGTCCCGCGAGTTTGGCCGATCGTGCCTGCAAGCCGAGAAGGAGCTACTAACCTGCAATTCGATTGTGGCCGCCTGGTCCCGTGGTTCCGAGGTAAGTCTATGCGCTCACATCTTATTATTTCCGTCGAGAAGACAAATCACGTGTCACCTGATTCATGGTCCGCGCGGTTGAAACAATGTCCCCATTTTTCACGCCCTCCCAAAGCTCACAGCCAAGCTGGCGGAGGGGACAATCGTCCATCAATCGCAGTCCGTCCGTCCGGCCATTACCTGCCTATACCTCTATTCAGTATTCCGAATGACGCGTAAATGTGCGCGCCGTTTGAAAAATTTATCATTGTTTTCATTCAAAGTGCTTTTTTCACGATTATGAATTCTTTATTATTTTGCTTTTATTTCATCTCGCCTACTTCTTCAGTTCGACTGGCTGTCTGGCGAATGTTTGTTGTATGTTGTTTGGTGTAGACGCACACACACACAAATACACACACTTGCGTTTTATGATTCAGTGTTGTTTTTTTTTTTTGCTCGCTCTCTCACCGCTCATTGGAAGACATCAATCTGTCATCCTTGCTGGCCATTGAGGCATCATCGCCGTTGTCGTCATTCCAAGAATGTCGGGATCTGAACAATAGTAGGTCTCGGTTTGCGGTGGGAAGAACGGCGGACCATCCGAATGCGAGGGGCATTCGACTGTTAAAATATAATCTGGGCATTGAAGATTGGTGGGTTGGTTGGTGGTTGTCCCAGTAGAAGATGCGAGCGAGCTGAGCAAACTCTCGCGAGCGCGTTCGGTCGTTTAAAAACTGTTTTGGAATAATCATAATTTCTCCTGTGTTTGATGCCCATTATGTGGCATTGTTGTGCCTCGCGAGCCTATTGTATGGGCCGAGTTGTTTCACGCTTTTGTTCACTGCAGGAGCTTTTTATGTGTTTGTTTGGATTTTGTATGCGATGGGTATGAAATATAAATGGATTATTTTGATACAATTTTTTCCCCCCGTCGGATTCTGTTTGTTTGGCAGACACGGTTGATTTCACTGAATTGGATAGATGGTGTACGTTTTCGGTCGGAGCAGACAGTGCGCTTTGAATGTATAATTTAGCTGGACGAGAGTTTTTTTTAATTATTTTGAACGGGAAACCCTGCCAAATCCGGCTGCATTCAGATTTTTGTTTTGTTAATTTTTGATGCCCCCGGAGTTTCAAAAGCGCCTATCTGATAGCATTCCTCTTAGGCTTTGTGCACAAATTACGTAACGCAGAAAAACGGGATTTTCGACCCCCTCTCCCCCCTATGTAACAATAAGTAACGCGTGATTAGACTCCCCCCTTTAATTGCGTAACGCTGACGGAGCCCCCCCCCCCCTATTTCTCAATGCTTATAAAGTCATCACAAAAACTGTAATTGCGGTGGTTTTAATGTTTAAATCTCATTTGAGTAGCTTCAAATTAGAAAAGATTGTAAACATCAGTCAATTAATGTCATTTATGTAACTTAAGGCTATTATAAAGATTACGATAAACATTGCACTCATTGTACTGCATTTATTCAGGTAACTGGATTTTTTTTAAACTGTTACAAATATTAGTTCAGCAAGTTTACTCAAATGTCATTCAATTATATAAAGTATCACAAAAAAAGTTTTTCATATCACTTAAATCTAGTTAAAAGATTCCAACAGTATTTTATGCAATGCATAATATTAATCTTTTGCAATTTTTATGATCTTTTTACTATTAAAAAACATTTTTTAAATATACTAATCAGAGTGGTGATTGAACATTGCACTTTTTATAATCTTATTATTATTAAAAAAAAACATTTTTTTAAATATACGAATCATAGTGGTGATTGAACGTTATGATACTAATCAACATATCCTGTGTATTAAATCAAACCACACATTGTTTTAGTACGGTGCAATGATATATCATCAAAAACAATATTTCTTATCGAATCCCATATTGTTAATCAATTATTATTTCCAACAGAAATCATTATTGATTCAACAAAATAATTTTGTAGTTTCAACAATCAACAACAAATTTAACAAAATTTCTTATTATTTGAATGGTTCTTATATGAATAATAATATTTTTTGTCTGACGTAGGACTACGTCTTTGTTTTCTATTCTGGGGATTAATTTTAAAAAAAATCACATTGCGACCGTCACGAAAAGTGGTCAGGTTATGAACGTTAATATCTCAGTCATTTCTCATAAGATTTTCAAAAATTATGAACCAATCGTTCGGAAATATTTGTACGCATTAATTTAAATGAAGAACATTGTAGATTTCGGGCCAACTACTATTGAAAAATTCATAAATGTTAAGCCTTGTCTTAACTCCTGAAAAATTCATAAATGTTAAGCCTTGCCCGCATAATCACAAACCATTCCTGAACTATTTCCCTTATTATTGACGACCGTTTCCGTTATTGTTACGACGTTAACCCTTAGAGCTGACAACTATAAAATAACAATCTCCTATATAGTTTTAACATTATTTCAGATGGTAAAAGGCCAAATAACAATATGCTGAATAGGCGGTTAAGTTAGGTTACCATAAAAAAACGGAAATTTTCACGAACAAAATTTTAGCTGTACTTTATTTCAAAAAGTTGGTTTATAATCCAGACCGATTGCAGGGAGTAAAAAACCTTTCAATGTCAATATGGCAAACATTAACAATATATGTTAATGTAAAGGGTGTATGGTGAACATGAGATTTAACTAATAGATAACAATAGCATAAAATGTGATAATATTTCTTACAAGCTAAATATAGTTTTAACTATATAGCAAATTGTTTTTCATTATGCGGGTGTGCATTAACTCCTTCACGCCTAAGAGGTTATATTTGACCCCAAAAGGAAAATGGCCGTATAATTCATAGGCTGTATAAAACTGTACACTGAGTTCGGTATTTTTTTTCTCAATCTTATATTAGTTCTTCTATCTGAGAACATTAACACAAATGAGTATAAGACCTTATTGACGACGGAGAATAACCTGAGTATGAAGAAGTTCAGGAAGAAAAAATAAATGCCTTATTATTTAATAGTGCAAGCCGTTGTTTTAGAATATGGTGCATATGCATACGTATTATTAAATTCCTTATTTCTGAGATGTTCTAGGTTATCCAATGTGTCCTTGAGCTCGTAACTTAAGATCTACAGTAGTAATTATAGCTTTTTGGACTATACAAAGTAACGCTGCGTGTTCAACTATATTCAGTGAATATTTTCGAAACGTTAAAAAACATAAGTTACACTGGGATGATCTAGGTCATCTAAACTGTTCTTAAGTTCAAAACATAAGATCTTCAGTTGTAACAGTTGTTTTTTGGGGCTATAAATGGTGACCATATGTATTTAAATATATTCAAGAAATCTTTTGGAAGGTCAACAGACATTATTGTAAAACTTCATGATCCTCTAGGCAATCCAAACTGTTCTTAAGCTTAGAACTTGGCATCTACGGTAGTAACACTTATTTTTTGGGCTACACAAAGTTACGTCAGGTATTCATGCATATTCAGTGAATATTTTTGAAAGTAAAAATTTACAAGAAGATAATCTTGAGATGGTCTAGGTCATCCAAACCTAGATTTACAGTGGTATCAATAATTTTTAGGCTATGCTAAGTTACGATAAATATTCGTGAAGCTACGATGTTTATTGACACTTATTCATTGAATATCATGGAAGAACCACAGATATTAAAAGATAATCTTCGGATGTTCTAGATTATTCAAACTATCCTGGAATTCAAAACTTGAAATCTACAGCTGTAACTGTATTCCATTAAATTCAGTGAGTCTTCTGGAAGGCCAAACAATATAATGAGATATCTTGTGATATTCTTAGTTACCAAATTTGCTCTTGAGCTCACAATTTGGGATCTATAGTCAATACAAAAGCTTTAAAAGCTATGAAAGATGACGATATGCATTCAAACGCATTCAGTAAAATCGTAGCCTTTTGGGCTATACAAAGCTACGATAAATATTCTAAGATATTCAATGAATATTCTGAAACGTCTACAAACATCATGCGATAACCTTGTTAGTTTCAAGTCATTCAAACTGTCTTTCAAAACTTAAGGTCTACAATTGTAACAGTAGCTTTATGGGCTATACAAAGTTAAGTTAGTTTGTTTGGCACAGAATATCCCAAGATTATATCATAATGTCTATTGGTCTTCCAGGGCATTTATTAAATATGTTTGAATACATATTTCCTACTTTTTTCAATCATTTATATGTTATTGAGCACCAAATCAACCAGAATACACAAAATTTCTTGTTTAATAACGCTTGATAAAAATTAGGCCTGAAAAGACTAATTCAAAGAATATTGCATTTTACAATCTAAATGGCTAACTTTAGTTACGTAGTCCTACGTAATCAGTTCGAACAACACAGTGGGGCTGTAACTTGTAGTTTTTTTTTTCAATTCAACCGCTTTGGTCGAATCAATTTTTTTTTTCAATCAGTTCGTTAATTTGTTAGGCTCAGGCGTGTATAACACTTTGCGGAGCCGATATTTAATATTGTAATAAACATTGTTTTGATTTTTTCGATTTAAGTAAAAGTGGGCCGCTAATTACTCGTGGCTAGCTCGAGGTTAATGGATTACATTATCGTTTGGAAGGGGCTAGGTAGGTAGCTTATATCAGGTATCAGTTGCTGCTCATGGTTGCGACATCTACCAAATCGTCGGTCGCTGTAGTCTCATTCGGGATCTAAGCCGCAGACGGGTGACCACAGCCTACTGGGCTGGTCGAATCAATCCAAAGGTGTATAGCTTATTTTTAGATTCAACAATAAGTGCTTTTTGTTTTCAATAGAAGCCTCATTTACAGCGCTTTTAAAAACAACAAAATTAATTGTTGGTTCATACATAAAATCGGCATTGTTTGAATAAATGAAAATTATGGGTAAGCCGTGAGTCAACAACAAAATTTGTTGAATATATACAGAACAATATATTTCTCGGCATGTAGATGTACCGTTTATGGACAATTGCGCCAATTGGTGATACAACTCGTCATAAGGTACGTTTCGTTTAGAAGACTAAATAGTACGTTTTGACATTTAAATAGTGCGTCTCCATTTATCGAAGCTTTAGAATTTGGTCTGAAATCAAAAGAAAGACTTCCATTTTCCTTAAAATTTCAGCTTGCTTGCACCATTTGGCATAAATGTGTTTCTGTTAAGGCCACTCCCATAAGGAATACATTCGATTGGCCATCAAAGGAACCAAAATTTAAAACTATGGCAAGTGCAGTGGTGCAGTGTTCCAGTTATGGCAAACGTGATTAATATTATAAAAATAAAGCTTTGGCTTAGTTTTAATATTTATTCTTCAAAATATGGATTTAAAGCTTTCATTTAACGTTTCAATACGTAGGGTTTTCGCAAAAAATTTGAACATGGTTCTTAACTAGTACAAATAACTATTGCTACTTGCTACTTTGCTTGACGTGGAAATTTTATTGATTTTCAATTGGTTATTCAGTTTTGATTTATTTTTCAAATTGGTAATTTTGTTACGTAACGATTTTAAAACCCCCCCTCCCTCATATGTCACAATAAGTAACGGTTGCTCAACCCCCCTCTCCCCCTTCACGCGTTACGTAATTTGTGCACAAAGCCTAATAGTCATCATTAACCATACTTTTTTTCCTTTCTACAATAAAATGTCCTCACCTCATTTTCGTCCTCTTTTCCCCACAGGGTTTCACCTTTCCGCTGGAAGCTGGCTACCCGCTCGACTCGTACCAGGCCCGTTTCTACATGATGGAAACGCACTACATGGGTTTCCAGAGCAACTCGATCGACATGCGCCCCCGGATGGACAACTCCGGCCTGCGAATGTACTACACAACAACCCTACGGAAGCACGACGCCGGAGTCCTCTCGGTTGGAATTCAGCCCAACTGGCGTCACATCATCCCACCAGGCCAGGAAAAGGTCGTTTCCGAGGGCCACTGCATCGAAGAATGCACCCAGCGGGCTTTTCCTCGTCCTGGGATCAACATTTTTGCTGTCATGATGCAAACCAACCACATGGGCAAGCAGGTCCGACTCAGGCAGATTCGATACCGCGAAGAATTGCCCCCGGTTGCTCACGATTTGAACGTGGACGCCAATTATCAGGAATTCCGCAGACTTCACAGCCCAGTCAAAGCACTGCCGGGCGATCGGTTGATCGCAGAATGTTCCTATGACAGTACGTCGCGGAAAACGATAGCTCTCGGAGGATACACGTCTCGCGATGAAACTTGTTTGGTCCTCAGCTTATACTATCCACGCCAAAAGGAGCTCACATCCTGCCACTCTATCCCTAGTCTACCAACGGTCCTGCACGCCGTCGGTATCAACGAGCTGGCAACCGGAGCGAATCCAATCCGGATAGCATCGCCCCCGGAAATCGCCGGCATGACCTTGGAGGAACGCCTCCTCTCCTACGATTGGAGAGTCAACTTTAATGCGTTCCAGTATGTGATACGAAAGGGTGCCTTCAAGCCGCTCTGCTGGAGCGCACGGAACACTCCCATCCCGGTAAGTTGAAAATCGACACGGCCCAAAGATCAAACACTGACCACCGAAAACTACAAACCCCTTTTTAGAATAGAAAACTTTCCCAAAACTCTCCTCGAAAAAACATCCTAACCTAATTCCCCCTCCGTTCCGGCTTTTGAACTGACGGGAGAGAAAATGAATTTTCCCTGTTCGTCAGAAATCACCAAACCGATTCCCAACCGCTTCAAGAAGCTTGCGGAAAACTTTGCCTTTCCACTGCTTCTCATTTTCAGCATCCCTTACCAGGCAAATCGCTAAGAGGATTATTTATTATACAATAGTTTCTCGAAGTACTTTATAAATCAATTTTATGCAAATATTGAGATTTCCTTTACCCACTTGAAAAAGGGGGGGAAGGGAAAACCACTTTTCCCAATAGTTTTCGATCCCACTTAGGGGAAAAACTTATGCCCCTGTCTCATCGCCATGCAACCGGATTCATTACTTATTGCGATTTTTCTCCCCTCGCAGGGCACCGACAACATTGACGCGTATGCGCCGAACCTGACGCGAATTTGGCGACCGACGCCCTCGTGTGGCGTTTCCAGTTCGTCGTCGGGCGGCAGCAGTGGCGGTTTCAACAGTGTCAACCGGTTCGCCACTGACCGGGATGCGGCCAGCAACGGGCCCAGCTGGACCATGCTGGAGGACGACGAGAGCAACAATGTGATCGAGGGTGCGGCACGAAGCAAGTCGATCCGCAGTTCGACGACGGCCGGCATGGCGCAGTCCGGCACGGCAACCGTGGTCTCCAAGGTGGCGCTCTTTGTGATCTTCATCAATACGGTCAGGTTAGCGGCGGTGCTGTGATGATGATGATGATGATGATTATGACGACGCTGATGATCGGTGATGAGGATGATGATGATGATGGGGATGTGAAGGTAAAATGAGCGAGATGATGCGCTGTGATTGGTGATAGGTAGTAAAATAGCGTAAATAAGAAAGAGAAAACCTAAGGAAGTGTGTAGTCTAGGGAAGCACCGGGAGAGGGCACCCCGAGGAGAGACCATAGAAAAACAAGACTGTGTATAGCGATAGCGAGAATGACCGAGTTGATGGAAGAAGAAATGGGAGAAAGAAATGAATATTTTTGTACAGGTTTTCTTTACTGTAGAGCGGTAGATTTTGTTCGGTTTTCTTGTGGAGAAAATCGCTAGTCATTTGAACAGATTCTGTTGAATAGTATTTAAAGCGAAACGACCAATCAATGAATGATGGCAGGGGGTCAGCAGTGCAAAGAATGGGCGTCAATTGACGTGGTCATTGCCAGAGTTTCGAATTATTTAACTAGAGAAGAACAATGTGGAACAGCTAGTATTAGGCGGGATAGAAGCGGTATAGACAAATTGTAATATCCTTATTTGATACACTTGAGCCAGTTGTTAGAATTGTATATTGTGTACATACGAGAGAAGGTGCCGATTGAGTGTATTATTTTTGTACATAAAGTAGGACTAATAAAACAATTACGATGAATTGAAATACAAAACACGTTCCCACTCTAGTGTCCGAAAGCTTAGATCCGAAAAACCCTGTGGTATTGGAAAGTCAGTGGGAATGTTTTCATCATAAGAAATGTCCTCGCATGATTGGTTCACACTATTGGAGAGTTTTTAATTGGTGAGTATTGAAGCCCCGATGCTGTCGAATGTCATTTCTGGAGTTAATTCGTTCGTTTCATTATGCTTATCCCAACACTCAACGTTTAAATGCTCGTCCAGGTAACCAATAAGAATAAGTATTTGCAGTAAATCAACCCAAGATCAGCATTTCAGATGCTACCAGCATTATTTCAGCATCTGTAGTGCTATCAGTTGTAAAGTCGGATTTCAAAAGCTATTAAAAGCTTGTGTGTAATACGCTTTCTATTTATAAAAAATCATTGAAAATCGATCCAGTGGTTCAGAAGTTATGATATTTTAAAAATAAAAAAAATCGAAAAATGTCGATTTTTCGATATAGGGATTTTTTGATACGAACATGGTCACCCTAATAATAAAAAAAAAAATACGGATCTGATTATTTTTAATGAAGAACATACCAAGCAACTTTGAGCAAAATCTGACAACTTTTTTTTTTTCAACTCTATTCTTTTCCCGTGGAATCGCTGATTGATGAAGCATTGTCATTGCAGTAAAGCAGCCGTATATTGGACCAAAAGCGGCATTTATGTTGCATTTAAGGGGACTTAATTGTTTGATAGTTTGCGTGAAGACACTTTGAAACTTCTTATTGGTAGGTAATTGGTTGGGTAAGGATGGCAAAGAAATTCTTCTATTAAGATCGGTTCATGTGCCTCAAATCACACTAATTTCAGCAATAAGTCAGACTGATTTGCTATCAATGTATGGATCGTTGATACTCATTTCATTGAAATATTCTGTTGTATTATAGAATCCAAGTAGTGCTAGCTACTTATGATTTTGTGCGGCGATGGATTTAAACCATAGTTCCAACCAATGCCAAAGTCAATTTAACAGGTGTGATGAATCAAGCAATTAAGAAATTGTAAACTATGAGTAAATAAAACGTATGATTTTTGTCCATTTTTGTTAAACATGCCGGGATTGGAAAGTTAGAGTTCTCTTTATGGTAAGAATGAATGAAGGTAAAATTTAGGTTGGCTTAATACCCGAAAGTTGATGTCGATTAATCTCGAATATAACTGTAATTTTTCAGTCCTGAAACATAAACATTTGAATATTTATTAAGAAAACTTTACTGGGCTGGTAGCGACCATCTATTGAACAATTCCAGGCGAAACAGGCCCTCAAATATCGTAATTGGACATGAGCCACTTGGATTTGGACGGAATTTATACAAGCTCGTTTGTAGTTACTCAAAACTGAGTAGAAAACGACTCAGTTTTGTTAAAAGTGGAACAATTCTAATTAGAGTCGCTATAGAGTTACTCATTTTTGATTAACTAGAACGCTTGTCAAAATTAGAGTAAACATTACTTAGTATCTAATTTAAGCTATTCATTTCCATTAAACCATAATTTAAAAAAAAAAAAACAAAGTGATTCCATTCGTTAAACGTTGCAACCAGTTTGTTCATCGCAGCTCGAGAACTGTAGTTCATTGTTTTGTGTAAAGCATCATCATGTTGGCTCAACAATGCCGAAAATGTTAATGGACTGAACAACGTTTTTTGCTTTGAACAGCTTTATTATAATTACTCTATTTTACAAGCACAGCTTTTTTGCAATCAGAGTAACATTTACTCAGTTTCCTTATTTCAAATTACTCAGTTTTTGACATATAGCATGGAAATACGAAACTTAGTGAAAGTTACTCTATTTAGAGAAGATCTGAACCAGCGTGTACGCTTGTTTGTAATTAATCAAAACTAAGTAGAAAACGACTCAATTCCGTGAAAAGTGGAACTACCCTTATCAGGGTAATTGAAGGGTTATTCATTTTTGATTAACTACACACTTAGAAATTATGAATAATTTTACACGAGACCTAATTCATGTTTGTAAATAGTCCGGGAACGTAAAGTCGGGGAATGTAATAGTCGGGGAACGTAAATAAAGATTTCGTGTAAAATTATGTCTCTTGAAACTGAAACTTACGCAATTCGACAAAAGATGTGTTCAGTTGAATTTATTTTCTCATCTCTTTCAACACATTCTTATGCGCTATAGGACGCTTGCATGTGTCGGTCTCAGGGACAGAAATTTACACGAGATTTTGGTAGTGTGTAGGTCACCTGTCACAATTAGAGTAAACATTACTCAGTCACGCTTGTTGGTATTTTTTCAAAACTGAAAAGAAAACGATTCAGTTTTGTTAAAAGTGGAACTACCCTAATTAGAGCAGCTATAAAGTTACTTATTTCTGGTTTGCTAGGTCACTTATTAAAATTTGAGTAAACATTACAAAACTTATTATAATTTTTTTATTGTTTTTTATTTAAATGAAATCGTTTATTGTTTCCGACAACTGTTTAGTAAAAACGGAAGTGTCAAAAAACTTCGAATTGGTAATTCTATGGATAGATAGTAATTCATGAATTGAATCCGGCACTTCGACTTAAAATTTTTGTTGATTACAACATACAGTCTTGAAAACTTTTGATCCTCTGAAACTTAGACTCAACCTCGTTTTTCGCTTCTGACAGCTTCATTATATTAACTCTATTTTTATAAGTACAGCACTTTTACAATCGGCGTAGCATTTACTCAGTTTCCTTTTTTCAAGTTACTCATTTTTTGAACATTTTGCATGGAAATACGAAACTTAGTGAAAGTTACTCTATCTAGAGTAGATCTGAACGAGCGTGTGCACTGCCGATTCACTTTACTCAATTTTTGAGTACAATTGTAGGCTATCTCTGTTTCTCTCACGGAAATGTTACTCAATTTTCGTAAAAAGTGGAGTTACTCAAAAATTAAGTTGATCTACTTTTTAACGAAAATTGAGTAACATTTCCGTGAGAGAAAAAGAGATAGCATACAACTGTACTCAAAAATTGAGTTAAATGAAGCGGGAGTGTGTATATTGTTTTGACTCAAGAGTAACTTTTGAGAAGGGCTTGTGTGTTTTGATACAACAGTATTAAGTAAACAGTAACTCGGTAATCGTTCGTTTTAGAGAAAAGTGTCCGAGAAGAATAGAAAAATAAACACTAAAAAAAAATTTATGAAAAAAATTTACATGAAAAAGTCATAACTTCAACTGAGGATTTAAATTCCCAATACACTCTTTTGCTTTTTTTTAAATTCATATGGTAAAATTTGGACAAATGATCCATTGTTTAGAGGTAAGTACAACATGGACAAACAATTGTTAAAGAAGTTATAGTAACTTTTGGAAGATTTTCATAATATAATTTATGTTGATCAAAAGTACTTTTCACTCATGATTCTATGTCAAATTTACAATTGAAATGGGTATAATAATGATCTCCCTAAAGGTAACCGTTTTCGAGATATTTTGAATTTAATTTCATGAGTGGCAAAAAGCTTAAGAAATACACCCTTTTCATAAGTTATTCGAGATGGTCCATCTCCAAACCTATGTTTGTTTCTTGGATTGGACGATTGGACTCATCATTTAAAAGTATAAGGAGATTATCATTATTGTTATTAATCCCACGACGGTTTGGTTAACCTAAATTGTTGTTTTGATGTGAGTTTTAGTTATCTGACAAAATAATGGGAAAAAGGAACGTTCATACGAAATAAATAATTCTCGTGTACTTTTTCAAATGGACGTAAGTAACATTTGGACGAGAATGAGAAAATCAGCATTGATTTTTTTTTGAATATTTTTTTTATTTCTTTTTGAAAACCGGACATGTTTAACCCAATTAAATTCCACTGAATTACACATTGGTAAAATATATTACATCACTGCGCTTAAAAGTTATACTAGGAGAGAAAATTCAAGTTTCATTTAGAAACATGTTTCTTACAACGGTCTGCAACAGAAAAAGATGATACGTAATTTTGATAAGTCAGTATGATAGATGGCATGTTACTTGCGTCAAAATGATACGTCATTCTGCGAATGACAATGTTGATACTTCGAAATGTTACGTCAAGTTGTTATATTTCACACAGATGCGTCGAAATTATCAAAATGACGTATTTGTATTTTTTTTCTGCAACAAAACGGTGTAAAAATATCTTTGCTAAAAAATCCATTTTTACTAAACAAAATCTTTATTTTTAACCTTGTGGTAGAATGACTTTTACTAACGCGTCGCTAAGAGGCTTTCAAATGATATATCAATGATTCGTAAGTTACTTTTCAACACAACAGCGTTTGTACATTATTCTCAAAAAAGTGCAAAATTGATTTTACACCGTTTTGTAAAAAGTTAATTAAAACTTTCAGAAATAATACATCAAAATGTTCAACAATTATGGGCATGTATACATGATTCTTTAATAACATGCCATGAACAACGCGTTTGTTTACATTTTGTGACTTACGTTCTTTTGAAAAAGTACTCCTGAGGTATAAAGTAGGTCGAAGACTTTCTGATAACTTATTATATGTTTACCTCCCTTGTGGTTTATTTACTTTGACATTGGCTATTGCCATTGTTTTTAATATACAAAGTATTGTTGTACTTATTTTCTAAGTTATAATATTAAATTTATTACTTGTTCACTTTTCTATATACACAGATAAAAAGAAACATTGAATTTTCTGCTCTAGGTAATGCATATAGAGTGAATGCTAGATTTGGCAAAAAATAATGGAATATTTCATGCAAACTAAGGCCAGATAACGCCCGCATATAATGTGTTGTATGAAAGATTGCAAACAGTGTTGTATGGCTTATGAAAGATTGCAATCAATTTCGTTGTTTACGCCTCCTTTGGCTTGGAATTAAATAAGGGGAAATTTTGGGCGTATGTTATTTTATTTTTTTCTGTGAACATCATGAAATCTGCTTACTTCGTCGTTGAAATACAGTTAAGCTGCTAATTTAGTATCGGAAAATGGCATCATATTTCCGCCACGCTTTGATTGGTTCATACTGTCACAGTAACCGTGCCAGCGATTATGAAACATATGGGGACGTGGCATCTGTCCCCAACCAGTAGTTCTCGCTGTGCATCCGTATGCGACAGACGTGTTCGCAAAGCACGATGGTAAGAAACGCCGCCCGTAAAGATAAGAATCATCCCACGTCACCTGCAGCTGGTCATCCACAACGACGAGGAGCTGAATAAAATTTTCTCCGGTATGACCATTTCACAGAGTGGTGTCCTGCCGAACGTCCTGCAGCCTAAGAAGACAGAAGCAAATTCGTCGTCAAGTGGCTAGCGGCGTCACCCGTCGTTCAAGCGATTGCCACGAAGCAATGGTTTGATTCCCGCTACAGCATGTGGAACTTTTTGCAAAACGATTATGTCTAGATTGGTCCACTGTTGTAATTTGCTCTATGTTCAATGTTCAGTCTGTACAATCTCGAGTTGAAGACGGTGTAAATGTCTATTTTATCGTAGTACAAATAAAATATTATTAATAGCTAATTCGAGCCAAACCGCAGTTTCTATCAATTTTCGAAAAGAACCAATAGTAAAGCCTCACACACCAATAGAATACGGTTTCTGGTTCTTTAGACTGAATAATATACATAGTAGAAATTTATTGTTTTGATGATATCAATTTCTTCACATCAACAAGTACACTGAACACTAATTTTAGTTTATATAACAAAATAGCAGGTAGTATTCACCAATCCGTTCGTAGTTTTCTGCAACGAAACTGATTTGTATTTTTTAGGAAAATAAATTGGTAATGGATGGCACGCACGAACATGTCAAAAGCACTTTTGTTAACACAGAATGAACGTAGGAAAACAATACAAAGAGCTACGAATATTTTGTTACAAATTAAAAAGAAACGTCTCTCGGGCGGTTGCATGAAGGACTGACAGATCTACTTTATCGACTCGAAATGTAACTGACAAAAAAGCGCAACAACGTGGAGTTGTACAGCGTTTTTTTAATGTTTCTGACATGGAATTTGAACCTGAATTTTTGAAGAGTGCTGATCCGTGGTTAATCTCACTAGGCCGTTCTGACTTGTGAGAAGATGCTTGACTGATGAGCATGAAGGTTTAGCTCTCGACAGCGCTTTGGTTTTTATTTTATGATAGATAAATTTTTCCCGCCCATCCTAGCAGCAACACCATTTTGCATGAGTACGATAAAAGAGAAACAGAGATTGGCTGGTCTTCACGAAATCCATTTCGTGCATTATACGAAAAGGTGTAATGATAGCATTTCACCAGATAAAAAGCAATATGAATGTTTCATACAATATACAAGACGTTTGTTCTATGTACAAATTTCATGTTAACGAAACGGTTGAAAGCTAATTTACGAAAATAATTTTTCAGTGTAGTCCTACGTCAACTTTGCAGTTATGTCACTGACATAACTCACCCTTTGGTTTTTTGATCTGTTTGGTAGATCACAATTTTTTTTACATGTAATGGTCAAATTCAAGGTTCAAAGAATATTTTTTTTATGTTATCCCAAGTAGCACACTACGATCATAATTAGTTGCAGTAACTTGATTATTACTTAGCAAGTCATATTTCTGTTTTCTCAACTGAATGGCAACATATGTGCTACTAGGGATGGATTATGCAAACACACACATTATGTGTACCAGAACTACTCAAAAAAGTTTCCGGATGAACATTTTCTGTTGCCGTTAGGAAACGGTCTACAACACCTCAACAATCTTTCAAGTTCCATTTTCGTTCTCTTTTCCTGTTTCACAAAATAATTATCGATTGTCGAAGTTAGGCACTTTTGATTGTTATTTTTGTATTCTCCCCAGCGCGGAAGTAACGATCTTTGATGAAGTTTTTTTTCCAGAAGCAGATAATTTATCATCTCCATGCAAAGCGCTAGGAGCGGACAGTAATTTTATTGCTAGAACAAATAGACATGAAGAGAAAGTGTATGTGTAACCTGCATCTTCTCACAAGTCGGAGAGATTTAGCAGGTACATCCCCGCTTTAAATATGTGGCGTGCTTTTGTCAGAAGCAAAAATATTATAAACATTGCTGGGAAGACGAGTGATGAAATCAAACTACCACAATGTTCCATACCATGAAAATTTGGCTTGACGTCTTCGTGGGTAGCTGTTATAGATAATAACACTTGCTAAACAGAACGAAATGACCAGTAACAGCACCCAATAAAGATAGTAGAGTATGAGTAGTCAAAGTGCAATCATGTTCATCTGCTGTTGATTTAAAACCACAGAATTACAAAAAATTTTATGAAATAATCGTGAAATCCACCAATAAAATCAATCATCAATCTCCTATCACTTTCAAAGTATTAGTCCATTCGTGTGAAAGTCAAAGAAATAGTAGTCGGAATATTCATGTATGTTGAAACAAACATTATTTTGGAATGGAGCATCTCGAATAACTTTAATTCAAAATATCTCAAAAACGGTTACGCATAGGCAGATCAATAACATTAACATTACGATTAAAAATTTGATGTAAATTTATATGATGGCATTGAGAAGAACTTTTGATAAACAAAAATGAAGAAAAAGTTAAGAAAATCTTCTAGAAGTTGCAATATGGAAAACTCATTTAACAATTTTTCGTCCATGTTGTTCTTGCCACGAGTTCATGGCTCGTTGGTGACCACCGATAACGACTTCAGCAGAGAGATATAAAACTTCATTATAGCTGGAAATTTTGCCTACTTTGGACATCGAAGAATGCTAAGATCGAACAAAGGTCGATACCAAACTACAACATCAATTATCGACCAGACATTAACTTGACATGCAGTCCTCTATAACCATCAAACATTGACAATGCTGGTGAAGGATCAAGGCCCCCTTGATGACTTTGAACGGATGCTGTTTGCTGAAATAAATTCGTATACAAATGTGATTGTATTTGGATAACTTAAGCCAATTCATCAATCTAATGTGTTTCAATAATTTTCGACACACCCTTCTATCATTAGAGCACTATAATACTGATACAGTCTTCGTGAGTCACCCCTCATATTACAATTAGTATTGCATTAGAAATAGTGCTGATCTATTCTAGTGATATTCTTATTGTTTGGAATATCACATACATCCATGTCATCGATTCATCCTCATTCACCAAAACAACTTACTCATAATCAACAAACAATAAAGTCAATCAGCCCTGATCAAGAAAGGCAAACTAAACGGAAAGTCTTCCCTCAAAAAAAAAGGGCGAGTAAAAAATTACCAATTGAAAATTGCAAATTGAATCACTTTTGATTATTCTCGATTCCCAAACAAACTGCTACTGCTGTCGCTGCCGAAGCTTTCAGTTTCGAGAGAGCCATCCGATACAAAAGACGTTGCAACAACTTTTCCTTTGAAAACGTCGGAAGATCGTCCTGACGTCTTTGCCAGCGGTAGAAGAAATAGTTTTCCATTTCCCTCCCGTCGCAACCGAGTCACGGTGGGAGCATTTTCGAAAAAAAAGCCTCTTCTTTTCTTGTATTTTAGAGCTTTGATTAGTTCAGGGAAGTTTTTGAAATATTCTATTGCATTTTTTGGAGTTAACAGTTGAATTTTATTTGTTAGTATTGCACTTAAGGATATTAACATTTGGAACTCACTAGATAATAGGTTTTTGTAATCAGCATAGTTTTAGGGCAAAAAGCAATATGTCACTTTGCTGAAAATACAAATTTTCTACATCCTAAGGCTAAGGCTCAGATCCCGACTCCCTCTCCCTTGTAGACTTTCCATACATTTTTATGAAATTTTGTATGGGTTGTAGACTTTGGTCCGACCCCCATCCCTAACACCAGAAAAATCTGCGAAAAAGCTCCCCAAGCCTTTTAATATCGGGAATGGTGAGAACAAACTTTTGACCATATTTTTTTCCAGAATCGTCCCACTGTGCGCACCGGGCATGGGTACATCCTTAATCCGCTCAGCTAAACAAATATCGAAACATTATTTGACTTGTGCGATGTTTTGTTATTTTTTGTGCCGTCTCCTTCCTTCTCCAGCCGAGATGATGTTAGGTTGGTCCAACAACTCTCCTACCAACCTTCCATTTTTTACTTCTGGCATTCTACCGGAGAAGAAAACTAACATTTCGCTCATCGTTTTCGGGGTAGTGTGTGAGTGCAATGTGTTGTACACGTATTTTTATTTGGTTGGAAAATTGCACCGCTTGGCAAACATGCCATCAAGGAAAATCGCTAGTGACAGCATAAGCGAAAATTCAAATCTTCACTTCGAACGCGGAAGTCACCATGGAGAGAAAGGGAAAAAAAGTGGCAGCAACAACGGAGACTCTATTTGTGGCAAGCAAATATCCGACGACGATTTGCAATGAGAGGAAATTGAAAGCAACCAAAAAAAAAATAAGAAGTTTAAACTTGAAACTTGCTTTGCTGGCAGTAACTGTAAGTTAAAATTAATCGTTTTTTTACTCGAATCTGAGAAGTAAACCAAATTGGCACTTGAGGATTAGTAGAGGGAAATTTTTAACTAGTTCTTTATGGTTTCCATGGGTAGCTAAATGGATGTGGATTTGAGTTATAGATTATTGTTTGTGGAAAATTTGTCAAATCATATTATGAAACTGGTCCTAGAGTTCTACTTACGTGGTTTTTGAACAGGCTCACAAGAGTTCATAGTTTGACTAGACAACTTTAGGAAGGCCTCGATGTACTATTGTACGACTATTTCAACAGCTTGAAGATCTGTATAAACGCAGAATAAACTTTTTCCACAATAAAACTCACATATGCTTGCTCTCCTTGGTAAAGTTATGGTCCATTTCAATAATATTTCGATCGTATGAACTTGCGAAGTGATCTAGCGTGGTCTTACCCTTGACATCATATAGTTGTGTGGATCACGTACCGACAAAACATCCACCAAGTGTTACATCTTGATAAGATTTCTATATCAACTCATCAACATAAAGTTAACTCTTTCGTTTAAGAACACGCCTGCTGTTCACAAGCAAATAATCATCCTCGTGATCGAAGGTGGTTTTCAAATTTGGAAGATTTTCGCTAAACGTCATCAGCCCTAACTTAAGATTACCAAAAACAAAATCATTTGAATGATTCTCCACATTCCCCCAAATACTCGAAATTCTGAAATCCATTGCCTGGCTGGTGTCTAAGCAATATGAACAATTCTGGTATCGGTGGTACTCCGGTATACAGTGTTCTTCAAATTGGCCTGACTGTTCTAATCGCCTGCCACAGATGCCTTCTGAAGGATTCTGAATGTGTGCCATACGACACCAATTAGCGATCCCAAAGGCAATTTTCCAACCGAAACCAGCCATTCCTTGATTATGGAGATTTTCATCCCTGTCGTAGTCAGTCAAATACCTTTTTGGGTACATTTATAACTTGTCCGGGGTTGAGATTCGTACTCGTGACTTTGGCGTGAGAGGTATCGATGTTACCACTACCCCCTCCACTTGAAAAACTTCATAAAACCTATCGACTTCCATGAGAATCAGCATACGACAAAACAGCCACAGTTGTCAAATTTCACTGTAACATCGCGATGGTTTTTGTTATTCTGGTTTGTTCTATTCTCTGCTCTTCTGGTTCATTTAGCAGTAAATAATATCTGAGAGAAATGATCCAGTGTTGCGGGAAATATTATTTGATAGCAAAATTTTCAAAACAGTGTTTCTTGCAGTGTATCTTGCTCCAAGTCATATGCGTATTTAATTTTATAGTGAATATTGACTCGATAAGACCCAAAAATTAATACGCTTTCGAAATTATTCGAGTTAACAAACATCAAACACAAAATTAAAACAAATATATTCGAAAACTAATTATGATTTTTCTGAAAATTTGTTGAATTCAGTAAGATTATCAAAAAGAATGTCGAAATAGATCTCCAATCTCAGTTCATTTGTATTGCATTCAGAATTTGGTTCATTTATTTTCTACATTTCAATTTCAATTCTTATATTTCAATATGGCGATTGGGAAAAATCACATTTTTGCCAAAAAGTCAATTCATCTTCGCTTGGCAGTCGTTGTGTAAGTTTGCATAAGTTTAAGTCCTTAAACAGCATTTCAAAACAGCCATTCAGGAATTCATAAAGTCGAAATGAAACCTCTGATAGGAGTTAATGGAATTTGAGAAAATAAGGTTTTAAGATAGTCGCAAACAAGCTGTGCAGGTTCTTCTAAAGCTGACTAAAATATGAAACTTTTTGCCACCTCATGGAGACATAAAATTTTTTAGTAGGTTTCATAAAAAAGCTAACTGGTTTTGGCAATGCTACTTGGGATGGCTGGGTGGCTAGCAGTAAGATCTGCAACGTTGTCGGCCAGAGTTTAAATCTCGATGACGAAGCCAAGCTTTTTTTTCGCATATGACCCAACATTAGACTCCAATCTTCTTGTCAGCAACTAAAACAAATCACTACCTAACGCACAATTTAAAAAAAAAAAAAAAAGGTTAGGGACTATTTCAAACGTCATCCTTCAGCATCATTCCGAAATTTGACTACCTTACGAATACTGCTTGTGGAGACTGTGGTAGGCATAACTTCAACTGATAATACGCCTCCGGATCTCACAGCTGATATCATTGTCCATAGTTACCGGTCAGCCGAGTTAGAAAAAATCGTCGACAGCCTCAAACTTTGTCGACTACCTCGATCGTTACACTGCTGCTTAGACGGACCCTGCCATGCTCGGCTCCACATGCAAGTATGTACTTCATTTTGGGCGTATTTATCTTCAACCCAATCTTCACTGCTTCCCGCTTTACCCTGGTGTACTGCTGTTGCCACCGACTGAAATGTTCTGCCGATAATCTCCACGTCATCGGCAAAGTAAATAAATTGACTGGATCTGATGCGAACCGTGCCCCGCGCGTTGATTGCTGCTTATCTCATAACAGTTTCAAGAGCAATGTGGGATTCAAATGAACCCGATAATCCAACCGATATCCTCACACAGCACTTGGTTCCAGCCATCGCTGCCTTGATTAGTCTAGTTTAGTTCCCGGAAAGCCGCTCTCGTCCATGATCTTCTATAGCTCTTTTCAGTTCACTGTATCATATGCGGCTTTGAAGTCGATGATTAGATGTTGCATAGGGACTGCATAGGAGGCATTAAGGACGGTGATGTATGATGTATGATATGTACTACCACCCATTGTAGCACGGAAACTAAGTCCGACAGCAGTGAGCTCTCCTCGCTGTTAGACTTGATCAAGCTTTAATAACCACTGATTATCCTAATCATGCCATTGTATGCAGGGCCAAAACGGGGTTGGGTGGATAGATAGGCAACATCACTTATACGTATCCACAGGGATATAAAGAATCTCCTTCCAACAACAAGACTGAACAATTGGTCAAAAGAGCAAGTTATCTAACATGAGGATGCCCCAATGGGCGGGGAGAAGAGCCCGCCCTCTATTCACAAACTTTTAGCAATGGGGAGTTGGCATTCCCACTCTCCCCATCCAGAGTGCTTCAATCGGGTGCCCTGATGGTCCCTCCCGTTCACATGAAATATTTATATAATAGTGTATATATTTATGTAAATGAAAATAACTACAAGCATTCGGAACTATTATATATGATCTTCTTTCGTCGATTGATCCTGAAATGCAATAAATGTTGTAAATTATTAATGTGAGAAGTTCTGTGGGTCTACACCTTAGCACGTTTTCGTTCGTTTTCAGCGATAGCAGCAATAAACCAAAAAATCCTGAAAAAGTTTGTTAAATCTATTGAAATTCTACAGAACTAACATTTATACATTTTAATTGACTCTTGCCATAGTCACTATTTGCTGATTGATGTTGATTTTATAACAGCAATCCATTTTTATTTTTGCTGACCTAATAGTTATTGTTCCTGAGTAAGGAGTTGCTCCTGAAACAGGGAATTAATTGAAAGTTAGATAAAGCCAAATGAACATACAAAAACAATAAGTTATGTTTAAATTATCTGGAGTAAAATCAATAAAACAATATCACCAAATATAATGATATTGTGATTTATGAAACAATAATGACAAAAATTGAACTGTAAAATAAGACAGTAGCCAAATGGCAAACAGCGCTGCACGAATCAGATCAGCTCAGTTTAGTAATATGCCCATTCGCAAATCTGAAATGAAAAATACATTCAGTAATAAGTGCAAAAGCCTACCACAGATTCCGTTGCAACTTCCTGTATTCAAGGCACTAGATAGTTCTAAATTATAAGAGAAGGAGAAAGGATCAACACAATAATTGGACAAATAAGACATAGTAATTCAAAGTATATATAACCTATTTGATAAAAATTATACAATTATTTTAATGTTAATATATTTATCACGAAAACACAAGTTATGAACAATTATGAGCCAGAAAACTTAAACAATGTATGACAGCCATGTGAAATGAATTTTAAATGTTATTTTTTTTTTTACAATGATGACCTGGAAGACCTGACAGATATGAGAATGGAAAATTATGATATGATTTACAGGTCGCACCCCCTCACTTCGCTATTGTCAGATTGACAACATTGCCCAGGCTACGCCAACCAGCATCTCCATGTTTCAGCTGGCAGTCTTTTGAGATCATATGATTCGTGGAGGCGTGAGGTAGGAACTTGTGAGGAGCAGAGGTCGGTCGCACCCTCCTTCGAAGTTGTCAACTCACCATTTGAAGCCCATAACAATCAAAAATTGACATGTCGACAAATCAAAAACAACCGCCCGATTTGAGTCGATGTTTTTGATTTGTCGAATTGCCAATGCAAGTAACATTTACTCAAATTTAAGTGACTCCACTTTTGACGAAAGTGAGTCAATAACGACTCAAAACTGAGAAGAAACGGCTGGCCGTGTACGCTGCTGTCTGTATACCATTCCACATTCTGACGGATAGCTTGACGTAGTACAAGTGTCCACTCTGCATTCTTCTCTTTCAACACCTGTTGACATTTCTCGCCGAACCACTCGTTCTGTCGGCTTCGTTCCACGTGACTCAAGACGTTCTCCGCTACGCTGCTGATAGCTGTTTTCACGGTGTTCCAACAGTCCTCAAGAAGGGCTTCGTCGAGCTCATTCTCTTCCTGCAGTGCAGTTTCCAGCGATTCGCGGCTTAACTACCAAAAGTCGTTCAACACGGCCAGTCTCGGGCGTATCTTAACCATCGCTAGGTAGTGGGCCGAATCGATGTTGGTGCCTGTCGTCGATGATGTCTGAGAAGTGCCGGCCACCTATCAAAACATGGTCGATTTGTGATTCCGTTAGGCAGTAAAGTCGATAAGTCGAAGGCCACCCAAGTAACATAACTTGTTTCAATACAGCTTAAAAATTTCTCTTGAAACAAATTAGGGAAGTTTTGTTTGGCTATGTACCTCAAAATCATACACAACATCAACGGAAAAGCGCAGCCTATTAGTAACTTTACATTTTTTCTACAAAGTTGCAATAGCATTTTGTGAAACTTTCAAATATTGTAAATCTAGTTGCAAAAACGTGAATTGTTACCGATGTTCAAGAGAAAGCGAGGATAACTTTTTTATGGATATCATTATCAATCGAATATTCGTAATCAGTGTGTGAAAAAATTGACAGCCCGAAATGAGTGCGAAAAACAACAGTATTCAATTCTTTGGTCTTTGCTGAACACACGAATTACTAATAAAGAGAAGAGGCAATGAACGAACGAACACAAGCATTTGGTCCCCTCCAAAAAGGTGACTCGCACCGAGTGTCTTCATTCACACAGGATGCTACCGACACATTTTTCTATACAGATCTCCGGTTCAATCAGTCAAAACAAAAAGAGGAGAGCATCACAAAACACAATAATCGCAAACATTCTGACTGAATGTGTTCTTGCTATCACCGAATTTTGGCTCTTCTGAAATTCAGTTTTGCACCGAATCGGTGAATGACGAGATGGATGTTGGATAAATTCACGGGATACTGCTTATTGAATTTGAATTTTTCGCACCCTGTTCGTAATTAAAACATAGAGAAGTAGAATGAACTGAAAATCGTGCTGAAGTAAGTTTAATTTTCAAACACTTTCAGATGTATGTGCCAATTTCTGTTCCGCTACGACAAATATATACGCCCTTGAATAAATCCTCGAGAATAGAGAATGACTAAAATATTTACCTGCACTTAGTAATTCAGAAAAAGCACCAAAAAATGAAAAAAGTGCCACTAAATTATTAAGGCCTGTACCAACAAATAATGTGTGATCAGCATTAAAAAATTAGGAATGAGCAATAAAAGATGAGAAAAGATCTTCGGATAATCTAAATGTGACCGGTAAATCTATCAAATAAAGCAACAGCTATTAGTATATGTGCAATTAAATATGGCAGTATTTCCGCCAAATTATGTAATTTGAGCACTAAACTATTCGCATATGTCTTTCAATTTTATTGGATTTTCCCATAAAAACAGTAAAATGAGCAATGGATAAATAAATAACCATATAAATATCCATTGCTCATTTTACTGTTTTTATGGGAAAATCCAATAAAATTGAAAGACATATGCGAATAGTTTAGTGCTCAAATTACATAATTTGGCGGAAATACTGCCATATTTAATTGCACATATACTAATAGCTGTTGCTTTATTTGACAGATTTACTGGTCACAATTAGATTATCCGAAGATCTTTTCTCATCTTTTATTGCTCATTCCTAATTTTTTAATGCTGATCACACATTATTTGTTGGCACAGGCCTTAATAACTTAGTGGCATTTTTTTCATTTTTTATTGCTCAAATCTCTCTTTTAATTGATGATTAATTATGCTGCCATAGAGAATTGATGCAAAACTTAAAAAAGAAAATATTATGTAAGATTATGTTTACATTAAGAATAATTCATATGAAGAATAATAAATCCTTGCAGTATCATGTAAGATTAAGACTATGCAGGATTTAATGAAACTTTAAAATCTCATTTTATAATGAAAATTTTTGACATATGGCGTCTACAAAAAGGCCGAATTCACTACCGGCTTAAGTAATTACGAATCCATTCTTAAAACGCGCAGTGCTTCTATGATATTAATCTATGCTGACATTCTCAAATTGGATATATCAGGACAATAGCGACAATAGTAGTTTGAATGTGGATTATCTTTGTTTAAGTATACCTGATTTACTAAGAATGAAAAACTACTGAGCTCTATCCCTAGTAGTACACTTGTTGCAAATTGGTCGAAATAACTTCAATGTGATTTAATTAGGTCACACTCATGTTGCTGCAACCAATTTTTATTGTTTGGTGTTGTGAGATGTAATAGAATATTGATAGAGTTAATTTTAAATTAATCTAGTAGCTGCTTATTTGTGCAACGGATAAACATTACATACTGAAAAGAGGATGCTTGTCTAGCATTATAAGTATTACAACAATGTCCCATACACCATCAACAAAAGTGTTCAATCTATTGTAACAAAGAAATAGAATAATTCAGAAGCTACACCATGTTCTTTTACGTGAAAAAAATTAAGAACAATAGAGTGGAAACAATCTACAATTAACGGAAACAAATAAAAAACAGAAATAAACAGAATATTAAAATAATATTCAAGTATTACTAACTTTTCCATGTATTTGAAATCTGGATTGCTCAAAATTTTATTATTCATAATTTTGGTTTTGTTCACGAAAAAAATCCAATTGTATTATTAAGTAAAATAAAATGTGTTATTCAGATTACTTTAGATATACCTTTTTTTAAATGAAGTTGTAAGAGCATAGGTGGAAATATCAAACCGTTCTTAACAACTATTGGATTGTTTGTGACGAAAATTCACTGGCCAAAAACTTACTTTTAAACAACGAAAACTTCGTCTCATCATTTAAATTGGTATTTAAAAACCAGTCTTTATAAAGTTTATTTCTATTGGTACTCTATGTATTTTATTTTAAGTTTTATTTGCATAACTAAACACAAAATTATTTGTAACAAATTAATATTAAACAACTTTGAAACAACTATGATGATTCATTTTTCTCAAATGATCAATCAATTATTCCATATTTTAAACATAAGAATCCCTACTATACATTTATTGTTGCTTGGGTTTTGATTTAAATAAGCCATTTGAAAAATATACAATCAAGTACTGATGCATTGGAAATTTATCAAAACCGTAATTTTACTAATTGATAAATACATTAAGTTATAGATGGGAATATCTTAGGCATGAGAGTGAGTATGATTGACCGCCCGAGGTTGCTACTCCGTTCAGCCAGATCAGCTGTTATTACACAGAGAATCAACAGATGATGCTTCCTAAATGTGTAAAAACTGGTGATCCCAAACTAAGGCAATACCGGCGCTGGCCCCGCCCGAATGCAGGTCAAGTAAGGAAAGGGTAAGAATATGTTGACGTGATACTCGCTTCATTGGAAGCCGCGAAGTCCACTGCACTTCCACGAGAAATCACTAGGATTTTGAATAACAGGATTATGTAGCTGCAGGGTTCGATTTGGTCAACGATAAGCTGTGAAGTTAAATATTTGAAAATAAGAGCGATTTCCGATTTGAATCGATTTAAACCAACAGTAAGGATGCTATTGGGATCACTCACAAAGTGTGATTGTGGTTTTTCATTGGAAATACAAAGTGTTTATTAATAATGCTGAAAACCCGATTTTGACCGGTTTAAACCAACAGTAAGCATGCTCTCGGACCACTCACGAAGTGAGATTGTCGTTTTTCATTGAGAAAACAAAATGATATTTAATTATGCTGAGAAGCCGATTTTGACCGATTCAAACCAACAGATAGTGATAGTGGTATTTCATTAGGAAAACAAGTCAATTCTTCTCAACGCCTGAGAGCCAACTTAAACCGATCTACAACAACAGTACGGATACCGCTGGAGTCACTTGAAAAATGAAACAGTGGTTTATTTGGCCGACGAGCATGGCGAACGAATAATTTGGATCACAATTCATTATTTACTCACCACCGCACATCTTACCCGGCAAATCACGAATTTTCATGCTCACTCGATCACTCAATTGACGAACAATAGGCAATCGAAACAATAGGGAAAACGCTGTGCCCGATAACAAAATATTGCGGAACGTAGTATCGACTCAGCCGATTCAACCAATTAAACTGATGGTCAACGCAAACCTATTTAAAGTAAATTATATTAAGATAAATACAATGGATAACAATTACCTGTCTTGCTCCATGTCCTTGAGAGCACTTAATACCTCACTAGTCGCCTATACCCAACTCCGCAGGCTTCCGTCGAGTTTCTCATTTAAACCGTTCCATATAATGAAATCAAAACTTTTCCGCAAACAACAGAACGAACACTCTTTATGTACCAAGCGGTTTGTTCAAAACATCTTCGAAAAAAATAGATACCGAGCTATGCTCGATAGTAAAGGTTCTCAACAAAACATCGACCACGCACTCACGCCACCAAACAATAAATGACCGAAACAATAGATAACGCGCTATGCCCGATAACAAAACCAACACCGAGGTGATACGACGCATGTGCTGAACTTATAATAGAGGTCGTAATCAACTAGCTAAATAATTAATAATTACCCAAACCAGTCGAGCATAGAACAATCACAATCAAACCTCACTTTTTGTCATTGGTAAAACAAGGAAATCCTAAATATGGTGATTCGGTGACTAAGGTGAACCAAAACCAACTACAAAATCAATCACGATCCACACCCACAGCAACCAACATATATCACCTGACCGCAACTTTATTATTCTATTTTTTCGCTCACTCGAACGCTCGCACCGCTGAACAATAGATAATGCGCTATGCCTGATAATAGAATAGTGCACAACAAAGGATCGACACAACCGTTCACAGTCGATGCGCAAAGTAGACTCCACATTAAGTTAAAGTTGGGAATATAAGGGTTTCTTGTGAAATCATTTCTATTGTTTCTATGTAAGTAGTTGACAGAACTTATTCAAAAACATGGAAACTTATGTTCACTAAGCACAACTAGTAATCTCACAACTGTTTTTTTTTTTGAGAAGATAATATGCTTCAGCTTCACGTAGATAGCTTTTTTATTTATACAGTTGATGTACGTACTATCAAGGTATACCTGTAATATTTATTTAGGATTGTCGAAAATGAAAAAAATTAGCTCACTCTTCGAATCCTTGTTTAAAAGTAAAATTCTACTAGCCACTTCTATAAAAATTGCATAATGCCTGACCACATAATTTTTCGGACACTCTTCTTTCAGTGTAGATTTTCAATTATTACACGGATCGCTGAAACGGTTCACTTATGTGACAGCTAAAACTCTCCAATTTATTTCCATACAACAGGCCATAGTTGGGAACCTAGACAAAATATGTTCCTAACATTGGGTCTATGGTTTTCATGTTAAATCTTTGTTATTTTACCTATGTGACCTGTTAGTTTATAACGCGTGACAATTTTCTGTACATCTTGGCTGCATTATTTGGTTCATAGGTTCAATTTCGGCAAGTTTAGATCACTTGAAGATCGTTTACATAATCTGTTCAGCTTAACCAGCGGAGTCAAGGTGTTTAAAAAGTTAAAGAAATTGAAAATTACGCGAAAGTGAACAACTATAAATTCATTAATTATGTCTCAATTGCTTTGAAATAAATCGGTCATAGCAACATGGTTTTGTTGATTATCGCTGAAATAATTACATATTTGGTACAAAGGCCGAATCAAAGAGCTAGGCTGACATTACATTCCGTTCCCCTCTATACCAATTCTCTCAAGTTATTCAAAGAACTCGTCAATGCCAAAAAAAGAAATACTCTTCCGGTGATGTGCCTTCACAAATATTAAATGAGATAAAACAAAGTACAATCATATCTACTCCTTTCAGGGACAATTATCTGCGCTTTCGAATCCGACAGTCCATTCCAGCAACGGACAAAGCAGACAATCGACAACCGGCTTCCCTGTAGGGCCAAATTGTAAAATTTCCCGTAATGAAGCAAATCACAATGTCCTCATCTTGGAGGTCTCCATTTGTACGCTGTCTATTTTTCCAAGACAAACTGAAATATTTATCAGATCGAATGTCCTCCAGATTGAGAGAAGAATAGTATTTAGATAGGTAGAGTGTACCAGTCAGCATGGAATAGCATGATTTCGTGTCAGAAGCTCGCCGCCGGAAGCCGAACGGAAATCGGAGCGCACAGAAAAGCGTCACGCCGTCAACGTCGACGTTTTCGTCCTTTCGGGGCTTTTCCGGACTTTGAAACAGTTGCCCGGAATTGGGAAAGGGCAAATTGTGCAAAGAAAAATGAAAGCAGATCGCTTCTAGCGGTGATAAGAAAAGCGTTTCCTCCTGTTGGTTGGCAGACATCCCAAGAATAAACATCTTCGGAATGGTGAAAGAGAGACACGGCAAGTCCTTGTTGTAGCAGGTTGCAGTGCTTGCTGCCTTAAGTGATAAACGAAGCGAGGCAAACGAATTCGTCCGCTTTTTGCCACGCGGCGCGGTGAAGAGAAATTCGACCGATAATTGTACTTGAATTTTCGGGCACAGATTTAGTTGATTCCACATTATGAAATGTGATATTCAAAATTGCCGCAGATAATTGAGGAAGTCCTGGAAATTTCACAACACAAGCTTTCGAAATGGTCCGGTGGCAACAGACCTACCGCCGATTATCTAGAACCATTTGTATTTTGTCAACGGCCTTCGTCCTTTCTCGCCTTCAGGACTCGACGCTATCGCTTTATCATGTCGCACGTTTTTCTCCATTATTTCTTCTTTTGCACTCCGGGCCACAGTCATTCATTCACTTACACAACTTGATAGTCATAGCTCGGTGGAGGGCGCAAATGGCAGCAGGACGATTCATTTATTTATTCATTATGCTGAAAATTGTCCACGTCAGCTTCGTCTCGGCCTGAGCCAAGACCGCCACCGTCGCCACCGCGGGTCAGAATGACTAAGAGCTGATAAGAAAGCGAAGATCTCCGCCCCTTCGTCCTCCAATTTTCCCCATGCACAGTGCAGTTTGATCCTGTAAATGGCGAGAACAGAGAGAAAGAAATCGCGTACTTTGAGATTGCAAATGAAATTCAAATGAATACTGGCTGGATGAAGAAAAATTGTCGTTGACAAAAATGTAAATGACTGTTGGAGTGTGACAAGCTAAGGACGCTGCCGGTATCTACGAGTTTTTAAAAGTAGGAGTAGGATAGCATTGAAATTGTTTGAGATTTACCGTGGTCAACCTGAATAGATGAAGGGCGATGTGAGAGGCATGGTTTTCTTTCTAAATTAAGACATTTTTGAAAAATAATGAATGCTAATAAAACCACCACGGTTGCGTTTGAACGGCATTTCCAGGATGATTTTCTCTTCACTGGGGATGGATTCAAGAATGTCATTAGAGGGAGAGACATATTCAAAATTGAATCATTTTCCTTTCTTTAATAAATCATTAGAAGATTACAAAAACTAAGTTGTGAATGAACATGGTTTTTCGTTCGAGAGTTTCCAAACTACATCTTTTATATCCCTCAGTATGTAGTTAAATCGTTCCGATAGAATGAACTTGCTGGAATGGATGCAACTCCCAATTGCCTCTGAAACTTCCGTCTCGTTTAGCTAAACACAAACATTTGTTCTGCTAGATTGCAAAGTGAGTTTCAAACACACACACCATTTTTGCCAACAAACAAACTCCCACTCGTCTCTACATATGCCCAAAGGTCAAACACGAGTAGCAACGCTCGTATCGAAAATTTGCCTTGCCCAAGGACGAAAGCTCGTTAGTGATAGGTGCCCACTTCGATCGGAGCTGTCAGTTGCTTGATGTGGAGTTTTTGAGGAAGATTTTTCCCTCGATGCAAAACTCGGTGGGAAGTTTCTCCGGCTAGCTTTCAGTACAATCCTCGCTTTTGGGAGCTTTCCGCTTGGTATGCAGGTCTTAAATAATCGGTTTGTTAGCAGATGGGAAATATTTTCCACGTCCAATGTAAGTTTTGGATATTCCCGCTAGGCTTTCCTCTTTTGGCTTCCGAGGGACCTTTTCGTACCAAAATTTGTTCAGCACTTTAAATAACCCTGAGGTTGATGGCAAATGAAAAATGTCTGCTCAACATTTTATAGTTTCCATCTCAGCAACCCAAATAAAAATTGTGAAAAAAAACCCAAAGAATCACTGAGGAACATTTGAAAAAACAATATTTTCTGTTATTCTACACATTTCACTCTCACAGCACAGTTGTGTCTGTGTCTGGTCTCAGACTGACAGTGCATTTTCCTTTTGCAAGGAGCAGAACTTTCCCAACATGAAGGTTTGATGTTTTACGGTTGAGAGTTCACACAATAAGTGCAAAAGGCAGACCAGTGTCGCTGTTATTGAAAACCGACGAAAGAAAACATCGCATCGACTGTGCATATATTCCGTTTCGGGACTTTTATGTTTCATCATGCAACTCACGATCATTATTAAACAGCTGATACGTTGTTCATTCCTCTCTTCTTGGTAGAACTGTTGAATGTTGCTGAGTAAACTTTAACGTAGCTTCAAAACCGTTTTTGTACAGACTCTATTCGCTCTTCATGGATGACTGAAAAAGGTGACCAGACTACACTACAATATTCCAGTATTGACCTCACATAGGCGATGTATAATGTTTTAATTGTGTAAGGATCGTAAAAACTATGTGTAAAGCGTTGATTAAATGCCAGCATGTTATTGGCTCTGTTAATTATTGTATTATAATGGTCCATGAAAGTTAGTTTAGAATCCAGCGTAACTTCTCAATCGTGAATTTAGGCACTTCTAACTGATTTCCTAGAGTGATCATAATATCAGGTGTGTCTTTTTTTTTTTGTAAAACGAATAAACAAAAGAGGACCTAGATGGGATCCTTGGATACCTGAATAAGATTTGATTTCTGTCCTTTAAATCTTACTATTTGTTGTCGATTAGCTAGATAACATTTGAACCATTTGAGAAGACCAGGCTCAATTCCCAGTTTTTGTAATTTAAATAGTAGCATGGGAATGTCAATCCGATCAAATGTCTTACTTAAATCTGTATAGAGAGCTTCTACGTGGTTTCCATTATCCATTACAATCAACGAGTAGTTAACGAATTCTAGTAAATTTGTAGTAGTTGAACGTCCTTTGTAGACTATTGATGTCCTGTTGATTGTTAATAATCCTGTTTTGGATTTGATAAAATATCTTTTAATTAACTATTGCTTCAGAACCTTAGGAATGCATGAAATAATGGCAATTCTACACAGATAAAAAGAAACATTGAATTTTCTGCGTTTCTAATGCACATAAAGGGAATGCTAGATTTGACAGAAAATAATGGGATATTTTATGTAAATTTAAGCCAGATAACGCCTGAATCAAGCCTGTTGTATGAAAGATTGCAAACATTGTTGTATGGCGCATCAAGGACTACAACCAATTGCGTTGTTTACGTCTCCTTTGGCTTGGAATTAAACGAGCGGAAATTTTACACGCTTGTTAAAATTAATTATTTTTTTCTGTGTACGGTAATTGCGTTTGTCAGATTTTTTGCCGCTTTAAAATATTGGTACTAGATAGGAGCTCTTCAATGATTTGCCAAAATAATGGACTTGTAAATTCAATTGCTAAGGTTTTTTTTAAATACGGTTGAGATAACGTCAGGTGCACACCCTTTCGATACATCTAATATGCTTCTCCAATATCCAGTACATTCACGCTGTTGACACTAACATCATTAGCAAACTCTGGAATGAAATCAAAATATTTGCGATCACGATGTTCTTCCGAAAATGTGGTATAGATTTCTTTGAAAAAAAAAGTTTCAAATAAGTTGCAAATTTTTTCTGAGTCACCCCCAACATTTTCGTTCTTCGATTTCAATTTATTTTTTTTGCACAGGTTCATGTATGATTTGAAATAATAATTTTTATAAGACACCTACTGACGTTTCGATATTTTTCTCGTTTGTATAAATCGTTTGCCAATCTATTCTGTCGGGTCATCGGGTCTTTTGTTTTTAAGTACAAACATAAATAGCTCAATTACTAGTAAAGTAAAGGGTGGAGCGGTCAAAATTTGGTCAACTCATATATGACGTAGTGTTTTTCAATCGTGCATTTGAAAAAATTTAACATCCTTAGTTTTTTAGTTTGTTGAATTTTTTTTTTTCGTTGTTGCCATTTTATATCTAGTTGTCAAAATAGCGGCGAAGCATGAAAAGCAGCGTATATTTTGCACGCGCATCATCAAAATCCAAATTACTCCCACGCCAACTTGGAAAATCAATTATTTTTGCCAAATCAATCATGACGAAAGATATAAAAGTGTAAGTTATAAAACGTGTAAGTACTGCCAGGAAATCAGGATCAGGAGGAAACCGAAACTAGGAAGCCACAGCGACCGGAAGAATAGTGGTCAGCATTTTCAAATGCAATTCCAACCTTTCCATCAGAGATATTGGAAACAAATTGGGCAAGTCCCAGACAACAGCGTAAAGAGCAAAGAAACGAGCTGGACTGTCAACATATAAAGTTACAGTGACACCAAATCGAGATGATAAGCAAAACACAACAACCAAAGGAAGGGCGCGTAAATTATACACGAGTTTGTTGACACAGTTTGATTGCGTCGTAATGGACGATGAAATGAGGCTATTTATAAACCAAGTAGACTTCTCAGGGAGCGGTTCCTAAGTCTACGCTCTATACAAAAATTCAAAAAGTAGTATGGAGAAAAGCCAACTTGGCTTATTAACAGGCTCAAAATTACGTCAAGGCTGGTTTCAAGCAACTTGCAGGTCAAGAGTTTTAATCACTTAATCATGGTTGACAAAATTTTGACCGTTCCACCCTTTATCTAAGAGCATTGCATACTATGGTAAATTCTCCATGAATAAATAAATTTTGCATAAATAATTTAGAAATTTCCAAACACATATCCTTAAACGTAGAACAGGAAAAATGAAGAAACAATGCGTTAACCAAATAAAATTATCAGAAAATACAAAATTACCATAAAAAACAAGAAGGGACAGCCCAATGGGGTTGTACGCAAGTTGACGTAGAACTACGAAGCAATGTGCAATCTAGATCGCTTGATTGTTTAAAAATTGGCCAAAATTTGTTTCATTCCAAATCGAATTCCCATATACTAAACATTCGCACTACAATCTTTATTATTTGATATATCTTGTCTTGCTATCTACATTCATACATCTTGCTTTCACTGGAAATAATATGTATGACATATGATATCACGATACTCTATATCAAGAAATATACCTTGCAGTGCGAATGAGTTTTGTTCATTTGGGAAACATTTACTCAAGAAGCTGATTTCATTCAACTCCAATTGCATATGGTTTCTACTAGGCCTATGTGTGTACAACACTGCTAAAAGTGCAAATGTCAAAAACATTATGGCTTCGACACAGGAAAGATGTTTTTCACAATCGATTATCCCGAAACCCAGCCTCCAGCTTTTCCAAACACATGTCAACTTTCTTTTCTAGTTGGTTTTGGGCCATTTTGGGTTCAAGGGAACAGCTACTAACACCACCATTTCGTCATGAAGCTGGTTTACTTTTTTTTTTTTCAGAGAAATTTTTCAGAGGATTTCCAGAGAAGTTCTTCAGAAGAACTTCAGGGAAATTATTCAGAGAGATTCAGGGAAGCTCTTCAGAGAACATCAGGGAAGTTCTTCACAGAAACTCGAGGAAGTTCTTCACAGAACTTCGAGAAAGTTTTTCAGAAGAACTCGAGGGAAGTTCTTCAGAGGGATTTCGTGGAAGTTCTTCAAAGAGCTTCAGGGAATTTTTTTAGAGAGCTTCAGGGAAGTTGTTCAGAGAAGTTCATTATATTATGGTAAGCTCCGAATAAGCTATGAATATTTTTGTTTCTCTGTGCGAACTATCAACTCTTGGATTACGAGCACCCGTTTTAATCTTCTAGCAATTGTTTTAAATAGAAAATTTTAATTTATTAATGTGAAATGTGTAATGTAAAATCTGGGGTGTAACATGTAACCCTGTAACATCCATGAATACACATCGTAACTCTGTGAAGCCGAAAAAAACATATAATTACAACTAGAAATTAGAAGAAAAATTAGTATCTTCCATTTAATTCCAACTACCTTTGCTTATCTGCACATTGTAGACGAAATACGCGTATCTGTCGAAGATAAGCAAAGGTAGTTGAAATTAAATGGAAGATACTAATTTTTCTTCTAATTTCTAGTTACAGGTATTCCACTAAACAGCTCAAACGCTCTAGGATTCATATAATAACAACTGAAGCCCCTCAATTCTAAACTCAAAAACAGTTTGACGACCTTAGGCCTCCCAGATTATGGCATTATATCTTTTGACCTTTATACCTTTAATGAGGTTTAATGAACATGGTTGAATGCATATCGTAATTTTGTATAGTAAAAAAAGCTATAGTTACAACAGTAGATCCTAAGTTCTGTACTTCAGCACAGTTTGGATGACCTTGGGCATTCTTGATTTTCTCATTGTGATTGTTGAGCTGCTAAAAGTTTCAATAATCATGGTTGAGTAGATATCGTAACTTTTCAAAGCTGAAAAATATATAGTTGCACATATAGTTAGAACTTTTGTGTCATATACCATTCGACTCAGCTTGACGAGATCATGAAATGCCTGTTTATGTGGATGTGGTTGTATGTCTATGTTTGTGTATGTATGTGACGAAATAAAGCAAGCTTTGTTTCTAAGCAGCTACTCGTCTGAAATGAGCGCTACAATCACCAAATGAAAGGTATCACGGTCACATTGAACGCTGTTGCATGGTTTTAAAATCGGATAAGGCCTGTGCTCAAAAAAAAATCCCCATTTTTATCCGTGTGTAACTGTTTTGTCCGTGGGTAAAAATCTGGGTACAACTAGTTTGGAGTAAAATGTTCACATGTGCAAAAGTTCATAACAATCAGTTCAGTGGTTATTGAGATGTCATCGAAACAAGAAGAAAATCACCGGAGAATTTTCCGCGCCGTCATGGAAAATCCGACTGTGACCATGAGATGGATCGGAAGAAAACTGGGAATAAACGATACAACTGTATCTCGGGTGATAAAATCGTTTAAGGAGTCCCAGACGACCAAGCGGCGGGCTGGAAGTGGAGAAAATCGAAGACAGCTGCGAAGGCCTGGAAGGTGTTGGATTTTTCAAGTGTAATCCGAACCTTTCGATTTGCGTCGTGACTCTGAAGGCAAAGTGTTCTACCTGGTTCGTTCAACAAACCATGAAACGACATGGGCTTCGTATATTCAAGGTCCACAAGGCACCGAACCGGCGTGATCAACAAAACACGGCGGCCCGCGCAAAGAAGCTCTATCGAGAGTGGTTAACGAAACCGAGTGTGTGGTTATGGATGACGAAATCTACATCAAGACAGACGCAAAGCAGATACTGGGGCTGGAGTTCTACGTTGCCAAATCACGGTTCGATGTTTCGGAAGACATAAGGAAGAAGAAAGTGGACTGATTCGCCAAAAAATACTTGCTCGGGCAGGCCATATGCCAATGCGGTAAACTGAGTAAAACGAACATCACAACTGGTACCATCAACAGCGAAATTTACCGCACCGAGTGCCTCCAGAAGCGTCTGTTGCCCTTCCTGCGGTCCAACGGAGGCGAGACATTATTTTGGCCGGACCTGGCATCATGCCATAACGCGCAATCGACGTTGGATTGGTCTCTGTACTTCTGTACCAAAAACCGCCAACCCCCAGAGATTCACCCGGTGGAAATATTTTGGTCCACAATGAAGACTGAAGTTCTTAAATCGTCCAAGATGTTTAAGAACGAGCTGGTGTTGAAGAAAGAATGGATGAAAGTGACCAAAAAGCTTGTCTCCATCATTGCAAAAAATGTAATGAGTGGTCTTAAGGGAAAGCTGCGGGCCTTCAGCGATGTTAAGAAAATTAAATCAAGTAATTATGCCGAAACATAAACCATATGTATAAGTTCATTCCCTGAGAGTGTCAAGATAATTCGACTTAAAATAAATTTTTGGCGAACACTTTTGTCTGGTGCATTTTTTTTTTCGGAAAAATTGAAGTTAAAGTTCCGGAAATTCACGGATTTTACGGATTTTGGGAACTAACCTATGTTTCTCAGCAACACCCAGCCCAATTCTGGTGCAACGACCATCGAAAGATATTGTAGTCCCATAGAACATTACTAAATGGTTCTGCGATTGATTATCTGGATTCGGAGATATGGTCCAAGGAAGTAATCACTTGACACAATAAGACATAAAAACAATCAAATGAGAGGTATTGTGGTTTCATAAAGCCCTTTTAATATTTCTGGAGCAAGAGAGCCAGTTCCTGGAGATAAGGTTAGAGAACATTCCGGAAAACTTAGATTTTAGGAACTATGTCTACTATCTTGGTAACAACTAGACTGGATTGGACGCAACAAACGTCAAATGAAAAGCATAATGGTCTTAGAACAGTGTGTCAGCCACGATGTCCTGCATATCACACGAACATGTTACATAACTGAAGCACACTTTTGAGCTTTTAGAAATAAGAAACCAGTAACCTTGCCTTTATGCGTAGTTGGTTGCCACATAGAGCAAACATTGCAAATTTCAATTGTCAAAAAATCGGCACCTTCGGCACCTTACAGGAACATCTAGAACTTTGCAAAGCTTGTGGACACACTAAAATTAGCACAGGAGAAAAGTGTGCTGAACGATCCACTCCTTGGATAGAACTCTATTGAAAGATTTTGGAACAGTTCTGGAGATATGGAAATTTCAGGAATTAAGAATTGAACGCAATAGCCGTCAAATGCAAGGTATTGTGGTCCTTCAGTTGGCTTTTAACATTATGTAGTTATGGTATCGATAATCCAAAATGGATTCAACTATCATTTAGTGGAATAAAAAAAATTAGGTCTTGACATATCCCGGGTATCAGGGAAGTCATAGAAAATATACACATTAGAAATATATGGTGAGATCTGACCCATCTTATGTTTTACTTATTTTTTTAATTGCTTGATGCTGTATCCAGAAGAGAGAACTAAGATCTGCTTAGTTTGAGCCAATATTGCATTCAATTTTGAATTCTAATGTGTTTTGAGGTGTCGCATGGTATGTTTTGGTCCAGATAAAAAACTGGCCACTTCTCCGGGGGTACCCGCAATATGTGTGGATGTTGCCAGTGTTCTCCTGGGCACTCAGTATGACTACCATTGATCTTGTTATCGAATCTTCATTTGTTTTGAGGCGTTGCTCAATAGATTTGAAACGTTTTAGATAATATCTTCAAAAGTTACCCATACGGACCGTAAGTTGAATAAAACCAAATATTGTCTTTTTTCGGTAGATACAACATGTGACATGTTTGAATTTATTTTTGTTGCAAACAAAGCAACAGTTGCCATGTCTCTTTCCTGAACAACAATTGGATGTTCGGAACATTATAATCTTGATTCTACTGCCATGACATTTATCATAATTGTGTTGGATATGCAACAATGATAAGACCCCTGTAGTCATATTTTGGCAACTGCCTGCTTTCAGCGTCATAAGTTGCTTAAAATAAAATAAAACTTAGGTCGTTCCAATTTTATCATATTATACAAACAACCATAACGCCCCGGTTTTTCAATTACAATTCCAATTTAAATCCAAATGAACTGTGATCATTGTGATAACTATGACTATGTAGTGAAACAACATTTGTAGAAATCATTTTGAAATACAGTCACGTTCCAATTTATTGGAAGAAGTAAATTTTCAATGTCTTTTTAAAACCTCATCAAATGTGTTGGACTAGCTAGAAGCAAATTATTTCTTCAACACAGAAAAAAATTAAACTGATTGCTTCCCCATAAGGAATGCTCTGTACTCCTCCGCTTTGTTTATAAAAAGGATAAACACCCCCTTGATCAGTATGGTCCGATAATGGAGAAATATTGCTATGATAGGAGTAATTTTCCGCTCTCATCCAACTTCCGCCCACGACGGTCCTTAATCCCTCCGGTATCCAATGTCCCGTGCTCTTAACTGGATGATAATTCGCAACAGTGGCCATTTTATCCGTCCCCTCATGTCGATGATCGCAATCTGATACATTTTCCACCCCACTCAATTGGAGACCGAAGTTTGAGCAAGGGATATAAAAATAAATTAAAAAGAGATTTTCCAAAACTTTTTTTTTCCTACTCCTCTGTTCCGTTCAATTTAATTTTATGGCTTTGTGTTCACTTTGCTGCTGCGCGTGTATGAATGCCATGTTGGAAAATTGAAGCACTCTCAATCCCGGTTGGCTGATGGCAATTGGAAGTGGGCGAAAGTGTTGTTTAATAAACAGTAGGAAATAAATACTACTCGAGAGTTCACATCACCATCGTCGTCGTCGTCGGAGTCGTCGGAGTCGGAGTCGAAGTCGTTGATTTCGAAACGATAAGGAAGAATTATGGGTTCCACGAAATGTATTGTAAGCGCCAGAACGATTTCTACTCATTGGTTCGAAAGTGTTACGGCTTGGCTGGGCTATAGCTTTCACCGGGAGGGAAAATGGATGTCTTTGCTATGCAAATGTGGTGCGTAACGGTGCTTTGAATGAGCTTTCTTATCGGGCGAATTGGATATTTCCTGCTGTGCAGAGGAGGTCATTTCTAAGCCCCATCGGGGATCTAAGTGAGTTAACAGAATGTAACATTTAACTTTGTTCCGGTTAGTTACAGGAAAAGTTGTGGGTGTGTTGACTTGTGTTGGTGTGTGTGTGTGCATGTGGGAGAGAAATGTCATGAGCAGTAACAAGCATTCTTTAATGCCCTCAAGTGAAATGGTCTTTGATCGCATGTTTGGACCATTCTTTGCTTACATAAATGTACTCTGCTGGTGCTGCTGCAGCTGCTGCAAAGAGTTTTCCGGAGTTTCCTGTTGTTTGAATGTTGCTTGTAGTATCAGCACGAAGACACGAGCGGATATCCGACCATGCGGATGTCTTCCATTCGAGAGAGAGGGAGTTGCTTGTGTGGTAGACGATACTTTTCCCACAATGTCCGCTCGGACTAAAATGTGTAACAATAATAGCATTTGGGTCCCTGCGGTCTTCATCAAGGAACGTCTTCACCAATATTTTTGCCATCCAGTAACGTCAGAATCAAGCGCAAACTTAGCTGTATTGTCGCGCGGCAAAGCACGGGTATAAAAGAGGCGGGGCGAACTTGTGTGATGAGTTGCATATCCTTGCATTTCTTCCGGTGCTGTTGGTGACGCATTGCATTTGCTGATGCAATTTGGAATTGTATCTTCCCTTGAAGGAATATCTTTCAAGCAGCATGATTGTAGAGGAAAACTTTTACACTGAGCAGTTTCCCAGGAGGAGGTCCATTGTTGTTGATTGCGCCGGTTGGATGGAGGATGTTTATTTTTATAAAGAATTAGAGTCATGTCATGCATGTTTGGATCGGCAATGAACACAAACTATTACTGATCCTGTTTTATACAAAGCTGTCATGTTGAAGACTTTGTACATGGACGCTGCTATTTTCATACTGAAACGCTTTGGTTTAGAAGACATTTTTAGCCATAAATTGTGAAGTGTTAAAAATATGATGATTTGCTCAATTTAAAAAAACTGCGCCTTCCTGAGCTCATTGAGCAACATGCAAAATGAGAATATAATAAGGGTGGACTACGTTCACATTTTAAGATAGCAAAGCAGTGGAAAGAACACCTGCACATATCGTGAGGACACTGAGGAGAGTGACCGAAATAAGCATATCCATTTTCATTAAACGTTCGAAAAACACGTTTCGTATCTTAAATAGACTTGCTTCGATCTGGATTTTCATTTAACTAATCATGTTTTTTGTTGTTGCATGAAGCACGTAATCAACTATTATGTTTGAAAATTGAAAATATCGTTCTTATCAACATGCAACTCCAAGAGTAACCTTAAACAAAATTGGATTACAGGAAAATAAATCAACCAAATCATAGCATTTATTTATCATTTGAAAGATACATGTTATTAAAATAAACCATGTTAATTCAATGCGAAGCTCTCGCCTTTTTCCTTGGAAATTTGGAACAAACGCTTTGTAAACCCATCCCAGCTGGCACGCACGACTTCTTGAGGAATTTGGTCCCAAATATCAACCAAATGTTCCTTGAATCGATCTTAATTAACCCCCTTTGTAGGACCTATATTTTGAACCCCAAACAAAGTAGTCAAGTGGATTGAAAGCCGGTGAAGATACAGGACATTCTTCACTTGTGATGAAATCGGGCAAATTTACCGCGCACCACGCTTGAACTAAGATCTATATCCACATTAACCCGGACACCTTCAAATCATTGTAACTTTTGAAATATTTCACGTAAGAATGATTTTTTTTACTGTGATATAGCTGAAACTCTATGGTGAAAAAGACTATGATTGATGTTTACATTTCATGTTTAGTATTCAAGATGGCGACGAAGGAAAAATAAGTGCGCGAGCGAATTCTATACGGGCAAATCCTGACTTGTCAATACGGGACCATGAAAAAACATTGGATTTGCCTAAATCCACTGTTCACAATGTGCTCAAATCATTTTCGGAACGTTTGACGGTGGAAAGGAAACCGAGAAGTGACAAAAACATTGGACACGCTGATCCTGTCATGGACTGAAAGGTGAAAAGGATATTAACGAAAAACCCAAATTTCTCCATTCGAACGGTGGCTCGTAAAATAGGGATGTCACCTGGTTTTGTCGAAAAATCAAAACAACGTGTGGGACTTAATTCGAATCGCAACGACAAACAGAGCTTGGCAGCAAAATCACGGGCTCAACGTATGTACTGCGAATATTTGACGAAGTTTTCATGCGTTGTTATGGACGATGAAACTTATGTCCTGGAGGATTTCAAGCAGCTTCCAGGGCTGGTTTTTTATTTTGCTATGGCCAGAAATGCTACAACTGAGCATTTCAGAACGAAGAAGGCATCGAAATTTCCCAAAAAATACTTTGTGTGGCCAGCAATTTGCACGTGAGGCAAAAAGAGGAAATCTTTCGTCACTACAGGCACAATCAACAAGGAGATCTATCAGAAAGAGTGTCCGTAGAAGCGATTGTTACCCTTCATCAAAAGTCACAATAAAAAACCTTTGTTCTGGCCCGATTTGGCATCATGCCACTATGCTAAGACAGTGATGGAGTGGTACCAAGCAAATCAAGTGAACATTGTACCAAAAACCTCAACTGCCAAATTGTCCAGAGCTACGACCAATCGAGAGATATTGGGCTCTGATGAAGCGGAAGCTTTCTGGAAAGAAGCAAGGAATCATAGACATCAAACACTTCCAGCAAATTTGGACAAAGACGGCTTCTACGATTTCTGAAGGATCTTTACAAACCCTAATGGACGAAGTTATGCGCAAAGTTCGAAAATTTTGTGCAAATACCGAATAACTATGTTTTGTCTTCACGAATTGTTGAAACACATCCCATGAATCTGAAATAAACAACTACGACGGAAATATAATGCGAAATTTATGTTTTATTCATGTTTTGAGGTGTCCGGATTATTGCGGATACAGACCTGACATTGCCTTGTGAGCTGGAATTGAGTCCTGTTGGAAACAATATGGACTATTCCCATACAGCGTTGAAGTATGAGGAAGCAGATAGTTCTTCAAAACTTGTTCGATGTAAAATTCAGTATTGATTTTTACGTTAGGTTCTAGGAAACGAAGACGAAGTTTTCCTTTTCGTTAAGCGGTGCCCTTAACCATGAATTTCGACACACGCTGATAGCGTTCTACAGCTAGTTTATCTCTTGGAATATTGGGAAAACTTTTGACGTTAACACGATTATTTTGTTGATTATAACTGTCCTGAAGGAGGAAGAGCTTTTCATCCGAAAATAAAATCACGCAGTCACCGTGCCGAACCAAAAGATGTCTGCTTCTTTGGACCCTGACTTGCTTTTGATGCTTCGTCAACCTGTGAGTCTGTTGTTTCTTGTTCGGTTTGCATTCCAGATCATATCTGAGGAGCCGGTTCCTTGAAACAGGGGACATTTGAAATTGTTTGCTCAATTTACGGCCAGATACGGCCGGATTACGTCTTATTCGCTCCCTGGCACAATTGATCTTTATCTTCGTTCTGATAGTTCATCTGGCACCTTCTTTGTGTTGAATATGGACATTTCCAGTTTAATTGAACCGTTTCAAGGTACGAAAAACGAATGGCTATTGAATATCTGACACGGTCTAAGCTTTTGCAAATGTAATTTGAAAACTTGCTCCCGTGTGGTTCCACGGTACTTGATAAATATAAACAAACGGAATCGCTTATTTATCTTCGGCGATAAGCTGTCAAAAGAATACACTCAAAACGGTTATAATCAATTCCGCTGTTAAAATTACCCAGCTAAAATAAACCAAGACTGAAAAAAGGTGACACCTATTGTGAGACACACTGTATAGATATGGGAGAGCGCTACAAGTCGATGATTACCGTTTTTTCCTGGCCTAAACTTGACGATATTGCTGTCAACTAGGGCATGGGACGGGGTTTAAGTAGTTTATTCAGCACTTGAGACATTTGATGAAACTGTATGTAATCTATAATTAGAACTGCCAATATTTAGACATTAATCCCTATGCTTACTTCTGGCCTATCGGCACAAACCTTCAGCAACGAGCATTAGACTCAGAAAATTTCATAGGGATGGAATAATGTTTATAATAGCAGGGACTTTTTAAAGCATGCGGATTGATTTCCGATCAAAAAATGTTTTCTTCAGTTCCGTAATCTGAAAAAAAAAACTAACAATATTGTAGGAGAGCATTTACGTAGCTGTGTGCGAAGGAAAAATGAAAAAGGCCAGATCACAATTTGCTGCAAACGTCAATTTCCTCAACCCGCTCCTTCGTTTTACCCATCCCCTCTCGAAAACAATCAACCAAAACATGTCGATTGCTAATATCACAAACTCGTCTACTAACATGTTATGAGACAGCCGTATACGACCAAACTTTAAGTTTGTCATTGATCTTTAGATTGGCAATGTGAATTTCTTATTTCATTTACTCTCACGAAAATGTTAGCCAAAGCAACTGTGACGACAAACGGGATGCTTCGTTTAAAAACAAACAACTGCAAGAGACAGTAGACTTCACGTTACAATACCGTTGCGCTATACCCATGGTTAACAAAGAAGAGAGGAAACATGGGCTCTCTCAAAAGCAACAGTGATGCCATAGCTGCCGCTTAACAGCGAAGCATTATTTATCGTTGGGTACTATTGGACAGCTCCGAAACATATTTTTTATTGCATATGATACTGCCAGGTAAAGAACAATATAATCATAAGCATAGATCAACCTCTGATGACTAGAAGAAACATGAAATAAATACTGATTTTAGATTATCTCTACATGTAATGAATTTAACTCAATGTTCAACATCATATTCTGGCAACAAGCCTAGTTGTAAGAGAGAGCTGATGAAGACATGCTCTCCGGTACACGCGATCAAATGCAAAATACGCAAAGGCAAAATTTGAGCGAACTTCTTCAGCAGGTATGAAACTGATGGTTTTCTAGATGATGTATTTTTAATCTTAAAAATGACAGACATAAATTGGTAATCAATCATGATTCATACATCGAATCATTGGTCCGATAGATAAAGCTTATGATCGTATAATTAAAAGTGAAATAATTTGGAAAATGTAGAAGTTATAGACCTAATTCCTAACAATAGATTAAAATCGTGGCCCCTGATTAAGCCGTTTCCTACCCTAAATGTGGTCCTAATCAGGCTTCCCAATAGTACAGCCTTCTTGCTACAGCCAGTTTAAACTACTTCGACTGTCTTTGTGTGAACCAAACTACCGCTTGTTAGAATGAAAGAATGCTGTATAGTAACAGTCGATGCTAAGCTAGCTTTGCTGAAACCACCACACTCTTAACGTAGTATGCCAAATGGGATGTTAATTTTCCATTTTGCCATGTCTTCTGTTTCGTAAATTGTGTCACTTGGCAGCCTTCCTGAAGCGGTGACATTTTTCGGCTTACCCAAATCGGCTGTCACGAGAAGGATGTCGTGAGATTGCATTCACAGGTGAGCTGAGAAACTATCTCCCATTCGTCGGTTTCTCCCATGCATTTACTCACTTTCCATCACAGAGAGGTATCGTTGTTTGCGGGTAGAACTGACTGGCTGAATAGTCATTTATTGTTATTATTGTTTTTAAATGACTGAGTTTTAATTTGTTGCTGACATTTGTGGCAAGGAACTAGATAGGAGTTAAAGAAAAGAGATACCGGCCAAGTTTTCACCCACCTCTTTGTATCTCCTTTACTCCAGTAGGAAAATGGATTGTTACATGTATTGTCAGGTCTATTTTTCGTTGCGTTTTGCGAAAACACTTATAGAAGTTGTTGCACTTTCTGTTGGAAAATTATATGACCTCCTGGCCGTGGTATATGAAGTTGGCAATTTTCTGATTTTCCGGTTTTGTGTTATACACTGAGAAAAATATACGTAGGTATCTCATAAACTACTACTACTAAATTTTGTCGATTTTAACACTGCTCACTATTAGGGAAGGGCCATTAATTATGTCACGCAGTAAAGAGGGAGGGGTGGGGGGAGGTTTGAAAACGTGACAATACATACAAAACAATTTGAAGGTCCACACAAAACACGTGACAAGGGGGGGGGGGGGGGGTCTGTATCAAAAGTCTCTTTTTGCGTGACATAATTAATGGACGTTCCCTTACCATGTCGTAAGTAATGATTTTCATAGCACAACATTATTTAACTAGGGTAGAAGGCTGGTTTTGTTATGCAATAGCAATATCAGGATGGGTTGGGATAGATTAGCCAAATTTAAAATTATGGAGCATTACAGCAGTGATCGTTGTTCGCAATATGTGTGTATTACAAGACTACATATATCTCCTTGAGCTTGGCATTCCATATTTTTGAATTGAATATAGGTGACGCCAGCCTGATGTCTTCTCATACAAGGCTCATATTTAAGCTGCATAAGTTACCGTCTTGGTCTACCCCGTGTGGCGCTAAAGCGAACAAGAATGTTGGTATAGGTTTGGGTCGTTTCGGAGTATATTTCGGCCATATCTTACAAAACATCTAAAATTGGCAAACAAGATTTTTATAACAAACAATTGTAGGCCCGTTCCTCCATGCTCACCTTACTGTAAGCAATTGACAAGAAACTGGCTTACAAAGGTTAGTTTACAAAAGCTTGTATGTCCTTTCCACAAGTTGTTCTGCATATCTGAATTTTCAGCACTGAGAAAGAACAATACATTCATCACTGGGAATGCCAAGACGTGAGAAGAAAACAAACACACATACACTCCCACACAGAACTGGTAAGTCTCACGGCCATCATGTGACGATGACAAAACAGGCCATCTCACTGTCACGAGAAGAAACGAACTATCATGAGCTTTCTTGTCAATCTCACACCATTATGCAGTCATGAGATTTTTTCTCATACGGTTTTGGTTCAGAAATTTCTTGCTTATTTACTTAAAATTATTAAAGCAATAAAATGTTGTCGATAGAGTGGGAATTTTTTTTGAAGTTATTTGATAAAATTCACAACTATATCAATAAATGTGCTTGTAGTAGCGATGACCAAAACACTGTCACGAGCTGTCATGACGAAAAAATCGATGAGATTTAGAAGAAAATCTCCATCATTGTTTTCTTGCTCGATGAGATTTTCGGACGTATTTTTGTAAAAATCGTAGGTTATTTTTCATTGAAAATGACATTTACCAGCCCTGCTCCCACATACTTTCACAAGCACACACCACTTCCACACTTTCACACACACACACATTCGCAACAGCTCAGCCACCCACCCACACATTCTCTCTCTCTCTCTCTCTCACACACACACACACACACACACACACACATGCGCGCGCACACGAACACGTGAGCACAGCACTCATTCATATTCGAAATCTCTTCGGCATAACACGAAGACAGGAAATGAGAAACCAGATTAGAATATCAAACGCGATGTGAATCGTATTGGCAGTCTGACGACGTACATGTCGTATCTTTGAGAAGCGTAGCGAATGATCCCTACCCCAAGCCTTCAGGAAGTTGAGGAGGAAATTGAACGGTTGGAAAACAACAAAGCTGCTGGTGTTTACCAATTCCCGGGTGAGCTATTAAAATGCGGTTGTGAAGCACTGGCCATTCCGCTGCAGTGGGTTATTACCAAGAGGAGGAATGCTTACCGGAGGATTGGATGGAAGGAACAGTGTGCCTCATTTATAAAAAAGGTGAGAAACTGGATTGCTGCAATTATCGTGCAATCACGGTACTGAGCACCAACTACAAGTTGCTCTCTCAAATTTTAAGCCGCCGCCTGTCACCAATTGCAAAGGAGTTCGTGGGGCAATACCAAGCGGGATTTTCGTGATTTTGGCCGGACGTGCCCCTAAATCATTTTTTCATCGATTTCAAATCAGTTTATGATACAATCGATTGAAACTAACAATGGCAGATTAAACACGAATATGGATTTTCGGAAAAACTGACGCGGTTGGTGTAAGCAACGATGCATCGTGTTCCGAAGAGATGGAAAAGACACGAGTGACACGATATTTGTGAAGTCTGTACAACTATCTGGCCTCACCGACGACGTTGATATCGTAGCGCAAAACTTTGAGATTTCAGATTGACGGTGATGGAATCGAGGTAGTAGATGAATTCATGTATCTGGGCTCATTGGTGAACGCCAATAACGACACCAGCAGAGAAAAACAAATGCGCATTATGGCTGGCAATCGTGTCTACTTTGGACTCCGAAGGACGCTAAGATCAAACAAAGTTCACCGAACTACAAAGTTGACCATCTACAAGGCATTTATTAGACCGGTAGTTCTCTACGGCCACGAAAAATGGACATTGCTAGTGGAGGACCAACTCGCGCTTGGTGTCTTTGAACGGAAGGTGCTGCGTGTGATCTACGGTGGAGTGCAGATGGAAGACGGAACGTGAAGCAGGCGAATGAACCACGAAATGCCTCAGTTGCTGGGAGATCCTCCCATCATACACATCGCTAAAATCGGTTGACTACGATGGGCTGGGCACGTCATAAGAATGTCGGACAACAGTCCAGTTAATATGATTTTCCAAAACAAACCGACGGGTACAAGAAGAAGAGGCACGCAACGAGCAAGGTGGATCGATTATGTAGAATACAATGGAGACAACCTATAACCTACCTAGATCACCATCGAAATGTATGAGAAGAAACTCATTCGTGCCTTTTTTTAAATGTCCATACATACAAAGGTATCGCGACGAATTGTTTAACAAAAATGGCGCTTCATAAATTAACGGAATACCTGGTCAGAGTTTCGGGTAGGTAACTTACCTCACGCATGCCCAAAATGTATTCGGAGCTACGTAAAATTCCGGAATGTCCGCTACTGTATCAAAAACAAAGACACATTTGAGATCGTTTGCAAAACGTTTGGTTAAGATTTCTTAGAATGGCAGGCAAATGAAAATCCAGATTTTTGATGAAAGAGGGGTCAGGCATGTAGGTGTTAAACAAGCAAAACAAGTGGACTCGGTTTCGGAGCAATGAGAATTATGTTGTATTGGCAACCTTAACTGGTAAAACATGACTCTTATCGCTGTGTTTTTTTTATTTTTTTTTATAACATTTGCATTAAAAAATGGACAAAAATTGCCGACTTTTCATGGGTAAACCTTCACTTGCACTGACAAAACTACCCTTGCCGCATCAATCATAGTATTCCATGAGTCAGCAGACAAAATTTGACAGCTCTTTCAGTCGAACTCTAACCGTGATGGCAAAAACAGTGAGGCAATTCCGTTAAGAAGTGTGAGCGTTTAAAGAACGGCACATCGTGTGACACTTTGTGGACGCCGGATATGCCCGTTCCGGCAGCTACAACATCTTGACACTATTGGACAACAATCAGAGCATCGAAAGAAAGCCCGGTTCCGGACGGCCGACGACCCAGAGCGCAAAAAGCTCCAAAGGATGCTGAAGAGATAGACCGAGGGAAAACTGGCTACATCGCTGCGTACGCTTAGCCGGGAGGTCGGTTCAACCGGCCAAACAGTGAAAAAGTACCTGGCGAACATGAACATACATGTCAGGAAGCGGAAGTCGCGTCCACTGGTTTCGGAGCTGCAGGCAGTGACGTAGCGGCAGCGGCTGAATAAGATGATCAACTCGATTTTCCCGGCGAATCACGACGTGGCGGTGGTGATGGATGACGAAACCTATCTCACCCTGGATGGCAACGACTGGCAGGGCACATAGTTGTTTACTTCCCCCGCGAAGGAAGTGAGCTCCGAGGTGAAGTTCATTTCACACACCATGTTCCTGTGGCTGTGGCTGACAATCAGCGAGAAGAGGATGTCAAAGCCGCTCTTCTTTCGCTCCGGACTGACCGTGAACGGGGAAATTTATGGTACAACATTCTGGCCGGAAGCTGCGTAGCTCATCAAAAAATAACATAAGGGTGAGACGCAGTGTTCTGGCAAAATCAGGCGTCGGCCCATTACTCGAAGCGATCGTTGGAGGAGATGGAGCAGCTGAATATCTACGTGGTACCCAAGTCGGCGAACCCGGCCAGTCCCCCAGCTGCATACAATCGAGAAATTCTGGGTCAACCTGAAGCGTAAGATCTACTCCAACAATTTTGTCGCAAAAACTGAGGAGGATTTGATTAACTAAACGAAGAAAGAACTCAAAAACATGCCTACACGCATGTTTTCGTCCGACATGGCGAATGTTCCGGTTAACTGCCGGAAGGCCGCTCGCAAGGGATATTTTTTTTTTGCAAGTTAGCTTAAACAATTACCTTCCATGGCAAATTTATCAAAAGCAATTATTTGTGTTGGCTATTTTTTATCACCATCGGAAAAAAAAGTCATTTTTTTAAATGCAAACGTTAACTTGACATCTATAGTTAAAGCAGAAATAGCCGCATATGCTTTGATTGTGGACTGTATTTGCGACAAAAGTGAAAGCAGATCCACATCGCAAAAGCTGTCACAAGGCAGATATTTCATCTAAGAAAATAAGGCCTCTAGCATAAGGATTCTGCTGCAACGCCAGGAAGAAATTCTTTGTGAAGTCGACGCGAACGAAGCTACGGAAGTTCTATGAATAGAATCACGTTTCGTCGAAATCATTGGACATCCAAAATATAATCACACCAGAACTTCTGCGGATTGACTTTAATAACTGATTCAGGCAGCCACTGTCTTAGCATCTTTAGTGTTCACATAGTAGATTATTTCTTATATGCTATTTTTATGAAATACTAGCTAAACCCGGTGCGAGCATTGCAACGCATGCGACTAAATGAATGAAAAATTAATAGAATTGGCGCGTTTATGGTTTTTGTTCTGAATGAATCTGGTTAAAATATTTTTGTTTGTTTGTGTGTGTTATTTATGCAAAAAAAAAGGTTTGTGTTATAAATTTAATCTTTGGACCGGTAGATTCTACCGGTTTTGCTTTCTGCGTAGAAGCATTTCAAATACAAACGAAGCCGTATCCTATCAGTTTGTACGTAATTTTCTCTTGCAATTCTTGACTGAAGAGGGGTTCAAACTTCTATCAGAATATACTTCTTACCCGAGAAATACTCATTTTGTTTTTTAGTTGCATGGATAATACTCATGTTTGGTTCAAATGTCTATTTCACTGGTTTTAGAGCCCTCCTTCACCCCCTCCAGAGGGACGGCGTCTTGAACCACCTAAGAAAAAAATCCTGCCCAAAAACCCCCACATGCCAAAGTTGGTTCCATTTGAAGAACTCCAATTCCAAGAACTCGAGCTTTGCAGAAATTTGTGTTTCATTTGTATGGAAGTCCTCCTCTTCCAGGCGGGGAAGGAGCTTCGAATCATCATAAGAACCTTCTCTGGCCTCAACAACCCCTACATATAAGTTTTCATAATACAGGCATACCTTGATATAACGTAACCTCGATATAACGTAACTTTTATCTCGATATAACGTAACTTTTTTTTCCCCTATTTTTTGTAGTTTATTGTTAGCGTGATTTATCTAACTGTATATTTTTGTTTTTTAATTATTTATAAATCTGTCCACGATCAATCGAATCAACTTCACAGAGCCAAGTTTTCTTATTTATATACATCAGGTATCTTAGAAATAAAGTTGTCCATTCTTAGAACTAAAGATGCCCATTCTTTTGATCCGGTCCATTTGAAAAAAAAAAACAGCCCTAATACACTTCGAGTGTCCTTCAACCTATTGCCAAACTGTAAAATGAACCACTAGCTATTTTGACATTTCTTGTCCATCGGTTGCCACATCCGAAGTGCAGTTGAAATAAGATTGTACTAGGATGGGATGTACGATTGAAGTGAGAAAAGGGACTTGGCTACTTCAATAGTACTTCAATTGTACTAGGTTCCGGTATCTGGGAAGGTTTGGTAAAAAGTTGCTTGTGATGTTGCGTGCAATGCTTCAACATGGTTTGTATATGCCGTCAAAAATCTGTTTCCTGTGAATTCTTTATTTTTATGTATGCAGTAGGAAGCTAGCTATTAAAACTTCCTTATTATTGCACAACTCATAATTCAAGAAGGTCGACTAAGTCGAAGGATTTTGAAAAATGGATCGTGTGTCGCCTAAGCAAGACAAAAAATGACAAAATAATGAAGAAGTACAAAGTTCGGTCTGCATCTACCGTCTATGCCATGCAAAGGACAACTTTCTAAAACAAAAATTGATCAACTAGGAGAAATGTGTAAGAAACTAAAATTATATTCCCTGAAAACAACATGTTTTGTTTTGAATTAATAGCAAAACGAAAGCGTTCAAAGATTCCTCGATACTCACAGGTTGACGAAGCTCTCTACATCTGATTTTTGCAGAATTGCTACAAACTCATGCAAAAAAAATTCATCAACAAAATGGTTGGAATAGGAGAACTCGGAAGCCGTGGTTATGTGGAAAAAAATAACAAAACCCAACGGCATTCGCTTACTGAAAATCAATCTTTTTCAAAAGATCCCCAACAAGAACATATGTAAAGAGAAACGCGACCCTTGCATCACACTTGTTGCAAATCAGTTAAAGTTACTTGCATGCAACTCAATTAAGTCACAATCAAGTTACTGCAACCAATAATGTCATTTTTGTGTTGTTTGGGAAATCAACAAAGATTGCATAACGTTCATGCCTTGCAGCAACATGGATGGGTTGCTCAAATTACCATTAATGTTGATTAAAAAGTCTCACAGACCTCGAGCATTCGAACACCTTAAGGAGTTGCCTGTATACAACAGGGCATCCAAAAGTGCTTGGATGGCAAAGGAGCTCTTTAAAGAACAGTTTTTTGGGGAATTCATTACGAAAGTGACCACCTTTCTCAAGTCAAAAGGGCTACCCTTAAGAGCCGCTCATTACAATGCAGATGAGCTAAAAACTGCCGATGGATCAATTTTTACCATCTTTCTCCCGCCATTCTTCAACCGATGAATCAGAATATCATTCAGATGTTTATGACGCGCTACAGGCATCTGATGATGCAGGAAATTCAAATTCGTGGAGGAAAAATTGACGAGTGCATGAAGAAGATCAACATAAAGGACTTAATCTTTTGGGTCGCTCAAGCTTGGATGGTAGTTCCAGCTGAATCAAATCGCAAATCTTGGAACATGCGAACGCAAGATCTTTGCGATCTTGGAACATTTCAGAACACGTGAAATTGAAGTATGATGTACCGCTGTCGGTCGTAAGAGACACGATGAGAAGATAGCACAGGCCGAAGAAATCGACGAGGAGTATGCCGATCTCGAAACGCTGGACGATGATTAGATCATCGCAAGTATTTTTCACAAAGATGCTGGTGAAGACATTTTATTTGACGGTGACGACACAATGCAGTCAATCTTCGAGTTTTGCAGATGGTGACGAATATGTAAACGTGTCGGATGAAGCAGTCTAAAATGGATTCGATCTTTTAATCAGATACGTGTAAGAGAACAACTGCCCACTGACTACACAGTTCTCGCTGCGGCAGATAGGAAGTTGTTTATGTGTTTTAACACATCTATCATAACTCCAATCAAAAATTTATGCTTACTGGCAACCATGGACCATTTTGACTTTTTATTCGCGCACATAGTGGTCGAGAGACTTACCCCCTGGTTAGTCTGGAATAAGCTGAAATCAAAAGTTGGTTCACCTTTATTTATGCAACATTAAAAGAATACTGCTAAAAGTAATATTCTAAGATAAAAAGATTGTATGAGAAAAAATATGTAAAAAAATTAAAAAATTGAAGAAACAATAAAAATTAAAATTAAAATTTATTAGAAGAAATTGAAAAAATATGTGTTAGAAGGGCTTGAACACCCTGCTGGGTGAATAACATTGATATTGCGTTAATTCTTTTAAAGAAAAACAAGCTACAACAAACATTCTTGGAAAAAAAATTTTGCTTCGATATAACGTAACTTCGATATAACGTAACGAAAATAAAAATTGTGTTACGTTATATCGAGGTATGACTGTAGTAGGTATGATTCTCATGTTTGGTTGACATTTGTGTCTAATTTTCATGAGAGCCCACCCCTTCCAGAGAGGGGAGGAATCTCAAACCTCCATAGAAACATTTCTTGGTCCCAAAAACCCCCACATCCAAAAATTTGGTTCCACTTGTTTGATTAGTTCTCGAGTTATGCTGGAATTCGTGTTTTATTGGTGTGGGAGCACCCCTTACAGATGCGGGAGGGGTCTCGAACCATCATAAGAACCTTTCTCGACTCCAAAAATCCCTGCATAAAAATAGTCATCCCTGTTGGGCTAATTCTCATGTTTGGCTCAAATTCGTGGTTCATTTGTATGAGAGCCCCTTCTTTCAAAGAGAAGGGGGGTCTCAAACCACCGTAGAAACATTTCTTGCCTACAAAACCTCCACATGCCATCTTTGGTTCCATTTGTTTAATTAGTTCTTGAGTTATGCAGAAAATAGTTTTTCATTTGCATGGGAGCCCCCCTTTCTAAAGGCGGGAGGGGTGTCAAACTATAGTAAGATCCTTTCCCGGACCCAAAAATCTCTGCATACAAATTTGCATAGCGGTAGGGATAGTTCTCATGTTTGGTTTAAATTTGTGTTTCGTATGTATGGTAGCTCCCCTTTTCAGAGTGAGGAGAGGTCTCAAATTACCATAAAAACATTTCTTGCCTTCAAAAACTTACCCATACCAATTTTGGTCCCATTTGCTTGATTAGTTCTCGAGCTATGCAGAAATTTGTTTTTCATTTGCATGGTATCCCACCCTTTCTAGAGGCGGGGGGGCTCTCGAACTATCATGAGATGCTTTCCTGGACCCAAAAACCACTGAATACAAATTTGCAAAGCAGTAGGTATAGTTCTCATGTTTGGTTGAAATTTGTGTTTCATTTGTATGTGACCCCCCTTTTTGGAGGGAGGAGGGGCTTTCAACTACCATAAAAACATTTCATGCCTTAAAAAACTGATCCATTCCAAATTTGGTTCCATTTGCTTGGTTCTCGAATTATGCAGAAATTTGTGTTCCATTTGTTTGAGAGCACCCCCCTTCCTCCTCATATGACAGAAGAGTCTCAAATCACCAAAGAAACATTTCCCTCCTTCAAAAACTTCCCCATGCGAAATTTGGTTTCATTTTTCTTATTAGTTCTCGAGTTATGCAAGGATTTGCGTTTCATTTGAATAGGTTCCCCCCTTTCAGAAAGGGGAGGGGTCTCAAATCAACATAGAACAATTTTTTGTCTTCAAAAACCACCAAATACTAAATTTGGTTCCATTTGCTTGATTAGTTCTCAATTCATGCAGAATAGTATATTACATTTGTATCGGAGCCCTCTCCTCCCCCCCCCCCCTTTAGGATGAGAAGGGGTCTCAAACCAACATAGAAACATTTTTTGTCATAAAAAACCACCACATGCTAAATATTGTTCCGTTTGCTTGATTAGTTCCCGAGTTATGCAGAATATTGTGTTTTATTTGTATGGGAGTCCCCCCTTTTATGAAGGGGAGGGTTCTCAAGCTACCATAAAAAAACTTTTTTGCATTAAAAAACTGACACATGCTAAATTTGGTTTCTTTTGCTTGATTAGTTCTCGAGTTGTGTAGAAATTTGTATTTCATTTGTATGGGAGCCCCCCTTTCCAGTGAAGGGAGGGGTCTCAAACCATAATAAGAACCTTCTCCGGCTCCAAAAAATCCCAGAATACAAAATTTCACGCCGATCGGTCCTTCCTCTCGCGAGTTAAATCGTTAAAGGAAACCCCAACTCATTTTTATTTATATAGATAAAGAATACGATGACTGAATTGTTTGAGTTTTATTTGACGATTCGTTCCTCAATCATATTATAGAACATTTTAAACAAATTAAAATAAATGAATTGGCAAAGTCTACGTTGACATAGGGAGGGGGGGTCTACTAAAGTCTGCGATGGAGGTGGGTGTTTAAAAGTGTCAAATATTGGTCTACGTAATCTATTAACAGCCCCTTGGATTATTCAAAAACTGTTACAGAAGTCAAACAGATTCCTAGAATATTAAAAAAAAAAAAAAACACAGTAAACACATGTTTCTACCGTCGAAAAAACATACTGTGGCAGTTCTTTCCCAATCGATTACCCGTTGAATGATTCACGACAAATTTGCATGATTGGCACCGAGATCCCTGACGTTTCTAATCAAAACCTTAATCCGCGGTGCATTTGCTAACGAACTCGAACTCGAGCGTCCAACCCATCATTAGAGTAGCATTCTTCGTCATTCGATTTCTTGCCCCCACGGAACGGGTGCAACATTCTTCAAGCCCCCCATTCCCTTCGCATCCCGGTATCGCTGGTCGCCGTGGTGAACCGCACTAAACACAACAACACCAAACATTATTGCCAACGTCGGTTAGTCGGTCGGTTGGTGGCATTCTCGATAGAAACAACATATAAAAAACGCGAGTACTGAAACTCGTTCGTTCTAGCCATTACCCGCTAATTAAGCCTAATGACTTCATTGCATGGAATTCAACTCAATTTGTACGAATGCACTGTGCCGCGCGCAATCCTTGCTGATCCCAACTACACCATTCCGGCGGGCTTGTGTGGCTCCGTATCGTGTGATGTAGAAGTGACGACGGTGGTTGAAAGCTGAAGAAGAAAGCTTTCCTACGGCGACACGGCGGCGGTCGGTGGCGTCAATCGCGAGAACCTAATAATAAGTGTAGAACTTTGTACCCACCACATCAACGGCGTCGTTAAGCTAATGAAAGTAGAACCAGGATCAACACCTTATGGTCGGTGGTGCCCTGCCAGGAGGGGAAATCAACGGAACAATCTAACATGTAACAGTTTTTCCCATCATCTAGGCACGGGTACAGGAATAGCACGTTTCACAATCAGCACCAATCACCTGGGAAGTCAGTGTGAAATTGTCCAATTTGCCCTAGCCGGTGCTGTGTGGTATGACTGCTGCTTTTTTTAGGTCAGCAGGTCTATTTTGTCCCGATTGTGTACGAGACCGCTCTCGACGAGTGTGAAGTTACATTAGGAGATTCGCACAGGTTGCTGAAAGAAGTGAAAATTATCACCAACGACGTGACCCGTTACGACGAATGGCTTGAATGGACACATATGCGGTGGGATTCGATCCGGGAAAGGCTAGGTGAAAAGGCTAGGTGAAAAAAACGGGGGTATGTTGTTCTTGGACGACCGTTTTGTGGGCCATGAATCAAATCCCACAGTCACAGACCTCAAGCGAAGGCATCTTCTTCCCTCTGTCCCTGCGATGGTCGTTGGCGATGTAAGTAGGTTCTTCTCTCCTGAAGCAATGGCTCAAAATAGCGCTCATATACGGCCTATCTAAATCTTTGCCTCATTCGTTTTCTCCGTTTTGGAATACAGCCGCTGCCCATATAGGTCGTCATCATCCCGTCATCGTGTTCCGAGCTAACTGAGGACCTGGGTTCCCTCTTTATTTATTGTATTTTATTTCATTTTCAATTATTGCCTAAGCTCCTACCCAGAATGTGGCATGGGGTCTGGGCCTGGAAGAAGACACACTCACCACACTGCTGACTGCGTTGGCATTTGGGTGAATCTATCGGGATTGTTTTCTACTCCCCTTCGAACACATGTCCGTCGGAGCACGGACTTGAACGAGCATTGGACATGTGTGACTCGCCAGCAATTGCGCACGGAGCTATTTATTTGACCATTATATTCCATACGGCTCCCTTTGCTCTGGAGATAGATTGGCTGGTGGTTGCTTCCTCGTTCGTTTAGTTTTGCCGTTGAAGCCGGGTGGACCATTAGGTCGAAAGTTTGAAGATGCGTTCCCTTCGAGAGAGAGAGAGAGAGAGAAAGAGATGCTTCGGAGCCGATAGCCATTTCTTCACGTCCAATTTGGATTTCACGTAGGTACCTTCGACCGTCATCTATGATTCCGTGATGACATCGAAAGGGCAGAGAAACGAACGTTGGAGTTGACCTTTCCCCTTGCTCCCGGTTAGGGGTGGGACGTCACAGTACAACCAATAGCAATATCAAATTAGTATTATTGGCTTCGTTAGTTGTTGTGGCCGCCTAGAAGGAGGGCAGATTCTCCCATGTCAGAGCCGCAAGGTTCACCGATTGTAGGCTCCTGTTGGGGAGAATGGTACGGAACGCATTTTTGCAATTTATTACAAGTTGAAAAAGGATTGACACTAAGCTTCGAGGATGTTTATTTTATGTCAACATTTAGCTTAGGATTAATATTACTATGTCAAAGAAATAATAGTTTGGTTAGAGTAGTAGTGAGCAGTATAAAAACTATGTTTATAGATTGTTCCGATAGCTATAAATACGCTAACTATTAACCGCCGATTCAAATTGCATGGAGTATTCAAGACCGTTTGACTGCGTTCTGTTGTTTACATCCGAATGGAACAGATGTTTGCATTATTTTCAATTTTCTCATGGTAGTTTAAAAACGAGTGGTTTACTGAAGAAATGATCCATAAACAATTTGAAGGCGTTCCATTAAACACGTTTTTGCGCCCCATAGATCTCTGATGAAAATCCATAACAAACATTAAAATCTTCTATTATATATCTAAACTAGCTGAGCCCGGTGCGTGCGCTGCTACGCTTGCAACTAAATGAAGGAAAATTTAATGTAACAAACACTTTTATGGTTTTTTTTTCGGAATGATTTTTTTTTCTTGAATAAGCAAGGGTTCAAACTTCTATCAAAACATGCCTCTTACCCGAGAAAAACACGTTTTGTGTTTAAGTATCCAGGATAATTCTCATTTTTGGTCGAAATTTGTGTTTCATTTGTATGGGAGCCCTCCCTTCCAGAGGGGGTGGTTTCTCAAACCACCATACAATGATTGCCTTCAAAACACCCCACATGCCAAATTTGGTTCCATTTGCTTGATTAGTTCTCGAACCATCACACGGGGCTCTTCGATTATAATAAAAATTTAAGTTTCATTTGTTTGAACCCCCCGCCCTTTAACAAAGGGGAGGGGTCTTGAACCACCATAGAAACATTCTTGCCTTCAAAACCCCTCACATGCCAAATTTGATTCGATTTGCCTGATTAGTTCTTGAGTTACGAAGAAATGTGTGTCTCATATGAATCAGATGTATGTCCCCCTTCCTGAGAGAGTAGGGGTCTAAAAACAATCATAAGAACCTTCCCCAGCCCCAAAAAGCCCTTCATATAAATTTTCACGTTGGTCGGTTCAGAAATTTCCGAGTCTATAAGGGTCTGACAGGCAGACAGACAGACAGAAATTCATTTTTATGAATATAGAAATCCACCCTCCAAAAACCTCCACATGCCAAATTTGGTTCCATTTGCTGGATTTGTTCTCGAGTTATGCTGAAATTCGTATTTTATTTGTATAAGAGATCTCTTCTTGCCTTCAAAAACCTCCACATGCCAAATTTGGTTCCATTAACCTGATAAGTTCTCGAGTTATTCAGAAATTTGTGTTTCATTTGTATGGAAACACCCCCCTCCCGCCCCCTTCCAGATGGCGGAGGAGTCTCAAACTTCCATAGAAACATTTATCTCCTCCAAAAACCTCCACATGCCAAATTGGGTTCCATATGCTTGATTAGTTCTCGAGTTATGCACAAATTTGTGTTTCATTTGTATAAGAGCCCCCCTCTTACAGTGGGCGGAGGGGTCTCGATCTACCTTAGAAACATTTCTTACCTTCAAAAACATGTACCTGCCCAATTTGGCTCCATTTACTTGATTACCTCTCGAGTTATGTAGAAGCTTTTGTTTCATTTGTATGGCGGTGCTCCCACCAACCTAACAGAGAGGGAGGAGGGGTCTCGAACGTAGAAACATTTATTGCCTTTAAAATCACCGCATGAAAAATTTGGTTCCATTTGCTTTATTAGATCTAGAGTTATGAAGAAATTACAGTTTCATTTGTATGACAGCACCCCTTCTAGGAGAGGGGAGAGGTCTCAAATCACCATAGAAACATTTTGCTCCTCCAGAATACTCCACATGCCAAATTTGGTTCCATTTGCTTGATTAGTTCTTGAGATATGCAGAAACTTCTGTTTCATATGTACGAGAGCCTCCCTTGCTAGAGTGGGGAGGGGTCTTTGATTACCATAGAAACATTGCTAGCCTCCAAAAACTTCCGCATGCTAAATTTGGGTTCCTTTGCTTGATCAGTTCTCGAGTTATGCAGAAATTGTATGGGACACCCCCTTTCCAGAGAAGGGAGAGATTTCAAACTATCATAAGAACCTTCCGGTGTCCAAGACGAATTAAACAAAGCGAACATCTTGCCAAACGGTGTTTTTGCTCGCGAGTTAAATCGTGACAAAGGAAACCCCAACTCATTTTTATTTATATAGATATATATATATATAGGTAAATAAATTTCTGTCTGAACCTTTTCCTAGAAATGAGAAGAAATATTAGTATTAATTCCAACTACCTTTGCTAATCTTTACAGATCCACGTATTTCGTCTACAATGTGCAGACTTCTTCAGTGTCGTGTACTAATAACTCGACTGGATTTGTCTGAAACTTATTTACTCGGAGACTACTGAACCGATCGGCGTGAAAATTTTAATGCAAGATTTTTTTTTTGGGCCGGGGAAGGTTCTAATGAAAGTACGACACCCCTTCTACCTCTGCAAACAGGAGCTCACAAACAAATAAAAAACTAATTTCTGCATTACTCAAGAACCAATCAAGCAAATGGGCCAAATTTGACCTGTGGAGGTTTTCGAAGACAATTTTTTTTCCAATGGTGGTTTGAGGCCCCTCTCGATTCCGAAATGGAGGGCTCTCATACAAATGAAACACCAGTTTATTAATAATCCGAGAAGTAATCAACAAATGGAAACAAATTTGGCAGGTGTAGGTTTTTGAAGACAAAACATTCTTAGGTGACTCGAGACCCCTTCCCTTTCCTGAAAGTCCTATACGAATAAAACACTTTTTTTTTTTGCTTAACTCGAGTACTACTCAAGCAAATGGAACCATCATATGAAAGCAAGAAATGTTTTAATGGTATTATATATCCAGCCTCTGAAAGGAGGGGGAGGGGTCTTCCATACACATTTCAGCATAACTCGAGAACAAATCAAGCAAATGGACCCAAATTTAGCAACTGAACGTTCATGAACGTAACAAATAGTTCAATGGTGAATGGAAACCCCTCCCCTGTTTTGAAGAGAAGGCTCCCAAACAAATGAAACACAACTTTCTGCATAAGTCGAGAGCTTAGTGAGCAAATGAAACCAAATTTTGTATATGGAGGTTTTTGAAGTCAAAAAATGTTTTCAATGGTAGTTCGAGACCCCTCCCGCCTCTTAAAAGCGAGGCTTTCATGCAAATGAAAAACAAGTTTCTTTATAACTCGAGAACTAAATATGTAAATGCAACCAAAATTGGCATGGTCGAGTTTATGAAGGCAAGAAATGTGTTCATTTCAGACCCCTTCTCCCTCTAATAAGGAGGGGGGGGGGGCTACCATACAAATGAAACACAAATTTAAACCAAACATAAAGACTACTGTTATGAAAAAGTGTATGCAGGGATTTTCGGAACTGGACAAGTTTCTCATGATGGATCGAAACTCCTCCCTCGTCTGAAAGGGGAGTTTCCATACAAATAAAACACAAATGTTTGCATAATTAGACAATTAATCAAGAAAATGGAACCAAATTTGGCTTATGGGGTTTTTTTTCTTACGTGCTTCGAGACTCCTCTCCTCTGGAGGGGAGAGGAGCTCTCTCAAACAAAAGCAATTTGAATCAAACATGAGAACTATCCATGCAACTAAAACACAACATATGTTTTTCTCGGGTAAGCAGCATGTTAGCAGTTTGAACCCCTTCTTAGTCAAGAATGGGGGATGCTTGAGTTAACATTATGCACAATAAGTTATTCCAAGGTTATGAAAGAGAAAATTACGTGCACACTCACAGGATACGGCTTCGTTTGAAGATGAATGTGTTGTTTATGAAATATTTCTACACAGAAAGAAAAGCCGGTAGAAACTACCAATCCAAGGGTAAAATTCAGAATGCAAAAAAATATTTTTTTGTTTTGCAGAAATTACACACATTAGCAGAAATGACACCACAAACATATGTTAACCAAATTCATTCCGAAAAAAAATATAACCGCGCCAGTTCTATTAAATTTTAATGTGTTGCATACGTAGCAAGGCTTGCACCGGTTCAGGTAGTATAAAAAAGAATTTCTGTCTGTCTGTCTGTCTGTCTGTCTGTCTGTCTGAACCTTATAGACTCGGAGATTGCTGAACCAATCGGTGTGAAAATTTGTAAGCAGGGGTTTTGTGGTTTTGTGGCGAAAAATGTTTGTTTGAGACCTCTCCTATCTCTGGAAAGGAGGACTCTCATACAAATGAAACGCAAGTTTCTGCATAACGCAAGAACTAATCAAGCGAATGGGACTTGATGTGGTAGGTGGAGGCTTTTGAAGGCAATGATGTTTCTATGGTTAGTTGATATCCCTTCGCCCTCGACAGGGAGGCCTCCCATACAAATGTCACACAATTTCTTGCATAACTCGAGAACAAATCAAACAAAGGTCACCAAATTTGTCACGTGGTTGTTTTCGGAGGCAAGAAATATTTCTATGGTAGCTCAGGACCCTTTCTCCAATTTATAGGAGGGATAGACTCTCGTACAAATGAAACACAATTTTTGAGTAACTCAAGAACTATTCAAGCAAATGAACCCACATCTGTCTGTTTGACTGACCCTTATAAACTCGGAAACTACATAACCAATCTGCGTGAAAATTTGAATGTAGGGGTTTTTGGGGCTGATGAAGGTTCTTATGTTTGTTTGAGACCCATTCCTCCCTCGGAAGGAGGAGTTCTCATACAAATGAAATACCAATTTCTGCATAACTCGAGAACTAATGATACAAATGGAATCAAATTTGGCATGTAGGGGGTTTTATAGGCAATGATTGTATGGTGAAAAGAGGGCTCTCATACATATGATACAAAAATTTCAACCAAACATGACAACTATCCAGCCAACTAAAACACAAAATGTGTATTTCATCATGGATAAGAAGCATGTTTGGTCAAGAAAAAAACTTATGCCAAAGAACATACATAGACGTGGCAGTTCTATTAAATTCTCATTCGTTTAGTTGCATGTATAGCAGCGCTCGCACCTGGTTCAGCTAGTAATCCATAACATACATCCATGCTATCCACATTTACTATCACATTTAGCAATACAAAGTCAAAAATGTGGAGATAGATATCTAGGTAGAAATTATACGGATTACCCATAAAGAGTCAATAAAAGGTTCAATAACAATTCTTAAACTTATGAAGTTGATCCATAGAATGCAGCTTTTGTCAATTAAAATATATGCTTATGAGCCATAGAATATTGAAAAAGTTCCATGAATAAATCACTAATGATCCATGAAAGATATGAATAATGAACCATGAACTTCTAAAAATGAAACACAGCAAACTAACTTTATTCGCTAAAATTTATAAGTAGGAACCATCAGTTATGCCAGAATTTTTCTAATTTCGGGAACTATTTTTTAAATTTTGGCTGATGAGACAAATCGATCCTTAATTGCGCTACATGTCCGTTCCTTAAGGACATACGGGAGCAAGTTCCTACACTTCGAAGTTTTCTGTGCATAAACCTCAAATACTATAAGGTCATACGGCGTAAAATGTTCTAGAATCATTTGCCCCACTAGAGCATCCATTGGTTAGCAATTTTAGCGTTGTTTGTTTTGTTTTGTTCGTGATTTTTAGTCTCGAAATTCTGATGTAATAATACACCTTACCTATGAATTATATGGAAAAAACAACTTTCTCCAGTTTTACGTTGAATATTGCTGTAAAAGAAGTGTCCTTGCGTTAAAGACTACCTTTGACACATATTTACCATATTTAAAATTCTCTGATTGCTCAAAGAACTACAGTTGCTTCTGTTTATTTCGAAATATTGCTGTAAAATTTATAACGGGCAGACGCTCGTCGGACCTGATACTGCACTCATCCTCCTACCGGGCAAATGCTTACACCAGCCGGTGCTGGAGCCTTTTGCTAGCCCTTT
>JASCZW010004791.1:0-64484 GCA_034211315.2 Aedes japonicus
AGTCTCAATTTTGTAGTTTTAGATGAGTCGTTTGGGGTGACGTGGCTAAGAAGGTTAATGTCACTCCGTGTGTCCTGACTTCTTTGGGAAAGACAGAGGTATTTCCACCTTGTGTCCTGACTAATGGGCCTGGGATGGGTTTTACTTCCTTGTGTCCTGTAGAAATCCTAGAGTTATTCTTCTGAAACGAGAAAGGTATTAAGTTGACTCTACACTGTGACATTAAGTATAAAAGCAATTTTCCGTGTGATAAAATTTGTTTTATTACATTCTAGGTGCCTAAGTTTTGTTCCGACAGTTCGCTGTCCGAGTTTTCTCTCATTTTGTATAGTTTGTATACCTCCTGTTTGAGTTTTGCTTTGTCTGTTAGTATTTGCTAAAGCAGCTTTGAACCCATTCTTCACTAACCTTTCATCCAATCGAGCAGCAATTCCTGCATCAAGCAGACTGTCACAGCCCATAAATGCTGCGCTGGAGACGGCATACGAAATTCTCCTTCCCAGGAACGATGAAACCAGGTGTTTGACGTATGAACACCTCCTCCTCGAGTGAACCGTAGAGGTAGGCCGTCTTCACGTCCATGTGGCGGACGAGCATATTACTCTTCACCGACATCGAAAGAAAAATACAAAACGTTGCTTGGCAAGTAACGGGCGCGTACACATCTAAAACGTCAACTCCGGAGCGCTGGGCGTAGCCTTGGGCTACCAGCCTCGCCTTATGTTTTATGATACGGTTCTCTTCATTTGTCTTCTCCTTGTAAACTAATTTGAACCAATAGGCTTCTTCCCTTCTGGCAATGGGACCAACTTCCAGCAGAGCACGACCAGCAGACAAAACACCAGCGAGCGAATCAGAATGGAATTTCGGTAGATAATAAACGGAACACTCGCGAGAAATCGAATTACGACTGTTTATTTTTAGAGCAAGAAAAGTAACGTTACATGTGCGCGGTTGGAAAACTTGTGTTCCATTAAAAATGCACTCCGATCGCCAGGTTTCGATATCGTCCGCCCAATCGGAATCTGTATAACCGGATAAGACGGAATCTTCATTTCCTTCCACGTACAGGTAGTAGTTTAGTGTTGCCTTCAAATAGCGTAATATGCGCTTCGCTGCGGACCAGTCACGTTCACTCGGCTTAGCAAATTTTCTCCCAAGGATTGCGGGACTGACAGCAAGGTCCGGTCGTACAGTTACTGCCAAATAAAGAATTCCTCCTACTAGGCTCCGATACTTCGTAGCGTCCACCAGATCTTCACTGCTATCAGCGGTCTTCAGGAACCCTGGATCCATCGGAGAATTTGCAGTCTTTGCCTGGTCCATACCAAACTTAGCGATTAGTTGGTCAATGTAGGTAGGCAGGCGCAATTTGAGAACACTGCCATCCCGTTGTACTTCTACGCCAAGGAAATGGCGTACTTCTCCCAAGCACGTAAGCTCGAATTTGTCCTTCAAACAGCTAACGATCCGCTCAATCTCAGCATCGTCCGTCGATGCCACCAACATATCATCAACATATACAAGAATAAAGATTTTTAGAGGGCCTACCTTCTTGATGAACAAGCATTGATCAGCAGCGGACGGCGTGAAATCAAGTTTCGCTAAGACTTCTTTCAGCTTCTTACTCCAGCACCGTGCCGCTTGACGCAGCCCGTAGATGCTGCGTTTCAGGCGACACACGAACTCCTCCTTACCGGTACCTCATAACCAGGTGGCTGGCGCATGTAGAGCTCTTCGTCCAGCTCTCCGTTGAGATACGCCGTTTTAACATCGACGTGCCAGACTGCCATCTTCAGCTTTGCGGCCACTGCAAGCAACGTACAGAACGTCGCCTGATGTGTCAGTGGAGCGAACACTTCATTAAAGTCTACTCCGATCTTCTGCGCATAACCTTTCGCCACTATTCTGGCTTTACACTTTACAACTTGTCCCAGTTCGTTCTTCTTCACTTTATATACCCATTTAGAGCCTATAGCCTTCTTATCCTTGGGAAGCGGTACTAGTTCCCAAGTTCTGATACTTCGGTGCGACTCGAGTTCATCGTTCATCGCTTCACGCCATTCACGCTTTTCATTAGCTTCACTGAACTCCGTTGGTTCTTCAACCGCACAGGCGGCTGTACCCATAGCATAGTCTAACACATAATCGTCCAAATGTTTCGGCACAGCACCACGGTTCTTCCTTGGAGATGAACGAACTGGGAGTTGCATTGCGTCCTCAAAATTGTCTTCACTTAGTTCACCTATTTGATCTTTTTCATCTATTGCCTCTTCTGGCAGAACTCTCAAAGGATCTTCTTCTTCTTCTTGAACGATTTCTTCACCAATCACTGGTTTTTCTTCATTCTAATTCTTTAAACAACAGCTCCGCCTTTCCATCAGCAACGGTACGTTGCACCGGTACCGAACCAGCAGCCGGAAACTCATCAGATGATGATCCATTGCCGAGCTCAATGAAGCGGGCATCGCGACTGACCACAATACGATCCGTTTCTCGATCCAAGAACCGGTAGCCCTTGTGCTCCATGGAGTATCCAACGAAGATCAGATTGCGGGCTTTGCTCTCCATTTTGCTTCGCTTAGACTCCGGAACGTGCACAAAAGCTTCAGCACCAAATACTCCAAGGTGACTGAGATCTGGCTTGTGACCCCACCAGAGTTCAAAGGGAGTCTTCTGGATTGCCCTGGACGGGAGTCTATTCTGAAGGTACGTGGCAGTGAGGACGGCTTCACCCCAGTACCTCTTCTCCAACTTCGCATCGATCAGCATACATGTTGCCATCTCAGAAATCGATAGATTTTTCCGCTCAGCCACGCCGTTGGACTGGGGAGAATAAGGAGTGGTATATTGAGCTTTAATGCCTTCCTGATGATGATGATGATGGTCCCGCCACTTACCCCTACAAAGGTTTGAGCTAGACGATTTATCTATTAGATAATATATTTAAAACGATTCAACCAGTTATGCAAAACCAAAAACGAACTGATTGTATCTACAGATATAAACTTCTTCCAAAACTGTTCATTTGCTTTACAGCGATATAATTGTGAAAAGCTATTGATGTCAACCACAAATGTTCGCAAATAAACCCAGCGATCAGAAAATTCTATTACAATTCAAATCACTGAATCCTATATAAGGACATTATCAAAATACAAGCCAATATCCGATCTTGCCCGCTACCGAGTGAGGTTTCAACACTAATGGAACCGCCACCTTAGTTTTGGGCTGACCAAGGATATCCCCAATAAGGGAAATCGAGAATATTTCCAAACCGAAAAAATCCTGGACCGGCCCAAGTCAAACTTTTACTTTCAACCACAACAGAACTGACAAAGAATTCCCCGACAATCATGGCATCTTCTCAAGCATCAAAGGTCCATATTTTTTGTAAATTCAATAAGAAGTCCTTTATACCTGTATACCGCGCGCGAGGCTCAAACTTTTGAAGACTACACAAAATATGAAAACTACTTAAAATTACAATAACAAAATAAAAACTTTAAATCCATCATCATCATCGAGGCGAAAAATATAGTTTGTTTGTGCCCCATGACAAATATAAAACATTTAACAATAAACCATACAAAAATATCCGTTGTAATAACATCGTCAAGATACAAAATTAGTCAAGAGTAAAAAGTTATCAGAGTAGCTGTTCAAAAGGCAGCTTTGATGTGTGAAATACATTGTCTCTTAAAATCTGTTAGTGTTGCTGCACGTTTGATGTGTATAGGCATCGAATTGAAAACATTTATACCTTTAAAAAACAACGAATTTTGTGAAGCTCCGTACAAAAAATATGGTGTTCTAACATCATTCGCGTTTCTAGTGTTATATCTATGAATATCACTTCCTCTTTCAATTCGATTACACAAATATCGAGGCAGCAAACCGTTTATTACTTTAAAAATGAACACCATTGTCAAATACACAACTCTCTGCTTCACCGATAGCCACTGTAGGGCATCTAACAAAAAAGAGGAGGAAGTGAACCTCTCAAGATCAAACGCATTATCTTATTTTGCAAACGCTGTAATCTCGATATTTGTGTTTGACTAGCTAAAAACAAAATGGAAGGGCAAAATTCAATGTGAGGAGAGATGATAGATTTGTACAATTGTATTTTACTAGCAAAAGTTAAATCGTTTTTCAATCGGCAGAGAATACCGTACTTCTTGGCTATTTTCTTGATGACATCGTCAATGTGAGAGTCAAATTTTAATCTATCATCAATAATCACGCCAAGATATTTAATCTCACGAACGCGATCAATTGTTACACCATCAATTTTAACAGAGACGTCTTCGTTAACTCGATTCCGCGAACTTACTATGAATTTAGTTTTACTTATGTTCAATTTCAACTGTTTGTACTTTAACCATCTACTTAGAGAACGTAAATCTGCATTCAAATGTGAAACGGCCTCCTCGAGGCTTTTAGATGCAATGAACAACACGGTATCATCAGCAAAAAGATTAATATCACAAAATCGAAAGACTCGTCGCATGTCATTAATATATAGAATGAATAAAATGGGCCCTAATACACTCCCTTGTGGTACGTCAAGGCTGTTTTCCACAGGGCTCGACACGGAATCATTAAAAGCCATCCGTTGAGTTCTGTCAGACAAATAGCTTTCGAATCATCTGTATGCAGAACCCGAAAATCCAAAGCGCTTGATTGATTTTAACAACAAGGGCCGAGAAATCGTTTCAAAAGCGCGTTTCAGATCCAAAAAAACAGCAGCCATCGTATCTTTACGCTCTACATTTTCTTTCCATTTTGTTAAAACTAAATTTAACGCTGTTTCACAAGAATGACCTTCGCGATATCCCGATTGTTCCGGCGCAATCAAATTATTACTATTTAAATACGTTAACAGCTGGCCTTTTACAACAAGTTCCAAAATTTTCTCTAAAGTGTGCAACATGTTAATAGGACGAAACTCTTCGGCTTTAATCGTTCCAGCGACTTTTTGAATGGGAATAACTAAAGATTCTTTCCAAACTTGTGGCACGTGCCCAGTTTGCAGCGATTCATTAATAAGGTCCAGCAGGTTGTTTCCGATGACATTAAAGCAATCTTGTACTACTCTTGCAGTTACGTTATCCACTCCAGCCGTTTTGTTCAAAGAAAAGCAAATAGATTTAAGATCCTCTAACGTTATTGGGTGAAAACTTTCAAAACTACAGTTAATATTAATCGGCTGTTTTATTTCGTCTGGCTCATCTACTAAATCAATGGATTGATTGATTGACAAAATACTATCGACGAAATATTCATTAAATCTAAATGCAATGGTGTCCTCTGACTGTTCTAATGTGCCATTGAAGGTTATGGATCGCGGTTTGCAATTACTAGGTTTTAACAAAGATTTCAAAATTTTCCATAACTCTTTGCTGTTGTTTTGATGCAAATCAATTTTCCTCTGAATATATTCACAACGAGTTTGTTTAACGCATTGCGAATATTTGTTACGCGCGACTTTGTACCTATTCAAAAAGATGTTTCTATTAGTTCTACGCCATTTTTTGTACAGCTTGTCTCATTTACGTTTGAGACGCAAAAGATCCAAATTGTACCAGCTGTTCGAGTTCTTTACTAACACAAATTTATTTTCAACTAGTTTATTGGTACATATTTTTATTACGTCTGTCAAAACAGCTGATTTCTGATCTGGAGAACCGGTATTAATATGAAAATCCACACTTCTTTCGACAAGTCTTGAAATAGCTTGTTTCGAATATTTTTTCCAACATTTCAATTTCACATAATCACTGTCACCATGAGTATTATCTTCAACGTTAATAATAATGGTTTCATGATCAGTTACTTTCAAGTCAGAGTTTATAACAACACTAACAGAATCAAAATTACAGTACACATGGTCAATCAAAGTTTTACTGTGTCTGGAAATACGCGTATATTCATTAACCAATTGTTTTAAATTAAAGAAATCTGCTAATCGTTTCAAATGCTTCGAATTATTAATGTCACAATAATTTATATTAAAATCACCAGCAAGCACGTTTAGTTTACTAGAATCTACAAAAATCTCATACCAGTTTTCCAAAATTTCAATAAAACGCTGGTCACTAGAACTGGGAGAACGATACAATACACCATAATTACCAATCTGCATGCCTCGAACAACTGCAATGCTTAAAAACCAATTACCGTCACAAACTTCGTTCAATTGAAGCTTGAACTGAACTGATTCTTTAGCATAAATAGCAACGCCGCCAGTGTGTCTTGAATGTGATAAGCAAGCAGCCACATTATATCCCGGAATACTATATTGATCAAATGCTTGCATGTCAACTATATGTGTTTCTGATAATAAGACTCCTCTCTATAAAACATTCGCAGCTCAGAATTATAAAATTCACCACCACCGTCCGACCTTACCACGCGTGGCTTACGCCCAGTAAGATTTTCAACCCATCTGACATAATCCTTGATATTACCTGCAGCTTCTGATTTCGCCTTAAGCAGGTACGTCAGAGTAAACCGGCTATAGTCATCGATTATATGCATAACAAAGCGTTTACCACTCGGGGTCTCGTTTTTCATGGGACCACAGAGGTCTGTATGCACGATATCAAGGATCTGAGAGGATTTTCGCTCAACAACCGATGGGAAAGGGGTACGTGCAGATTTCCCCCCCATGCAACATTCACAAACAATTTTCATGCCACAGTTGCTTACCTTGAAACCGGTTGCTAACTCCTCCTTCAGCAAACGTTCAGCAGCCGCCCAGTTCCGGTGGTCCAAACGCCGATGCCATTGGTGCTAACAGTTGTCCAGATGTTGTCCAGCCATCGCACTCATCGAAGCATGTCCGAGTTGAAGCTGGTACAAACCGCCGCAGCGAGACCCAGTCGCTACAACCGCTCCGTTGCTGTCGTAAATCTTGCAAACAGTGTTCTCAAACATCACTTTCAAATTCTTCTGGGCTAAGCGTCCCACGGAAATCAAGCTCGTCGCGAGTCCCGACACAACCTTCACTTCTCTCATATCGATATTCACACTTTCTTCTTCGTCATCTACGCCGTACAGCACACCACATCCTTCACCCCGTATTTGGGTCTTTTCGCCAATCGCTAGCGTAATCCACCCACCTGCGAATTCTTTCAGCTCACTGAAGAACGACCTGTCTCCAGTCATGTGGGTGCTTGCCCCGCTGTCTATGACCCAGGTGGAGGATTTACTTTCTCCTTCTACCGTGAACGCAACCTGCTTCTCATCGCTCTTAGCGGTCTTAGCCTTCGGCTCTACCTTCCTGAAACCTGCCGCTTTTTGAGACGCGAGGAACTTTCTGCAATTCCGGCGCTAATGGCCCGGCACGTTGCAGTAGTGACACGTACGGGATTCTAGCATAGGCTTACCTTCGGACGACCCCATCGCCTTTTCGGTTTTCACAGAGGAGCCGTCTCTTTCCACCGGTGTTACTCATCCAATAGCTTAGATTTTACAACATCCATCAAAATGTCGTCATCAGAACGACTATCCAACGCAGATACAGTTGGATCATACGACGGAGGCAAACTTTTCATGAGCATGCAAACATAACCTAGGCGCACTTCACTACGCCGGAACCATCAGCATCCGTTGAATCACCTCTACCGTTCACTGTTCCGATTTCGCTGGGCCCATAACCTGATGGGATAACCAGCATAGCACGACCAACGGACAAAACAAAAGCGAGCGAATCGGAATGGAATTTCGGTAGATAATAAACGGAACACTCGCGAGAAATCGAATGACGACTATTTATTTTTAGAGCAAGAAAAATAACGTTACATGTGCGCGGTTGGAAGACTTGTGTTCGATTAAAAATGCACTCTCTCTTATGTTGACAGATCGAGAGGTGGGATGATAACTGGCATGACATCAGAGAAGGGCCAAAACATTGATCCTCCACACTTCCACATTTCGTTCTTCCGATGAGACTCCACACACTTAAAAATTATTCACGGGCTCGGTTAAACATTTAGCTGAATTCACTCGGCATTTTTGTATTTAACTGGTAACTCGAGTTACCATTGTCTAGTAGTCTGGTCAATAAAGCTACAAAACTAGTCAAACTCGCTATAATGCAACCAAGCGCCTCGTCACCCACAATTTGGCGCCTATGTCAGTGGTCTAATAACTCTTAGTGCGCTAATAGCACAGTTCTTCCTGCCGCATAGAGAGTTGCCACTATGATAGTAGGTCAGCTAAGGTCAGTTACCTGACTATTGGGGTACGGGAGCTTATGTTATGACTGTTATGTTAGTATTTCTATTACACAATCTATTAGAAAAATGGTGTGTTCTGTTTCTAAGATCATAATTCTAATTTTAATGTCGTGGACTATTGAAAGCATTTAACGGAATATTTCTTATCAGCGTATTTTTTCTTCTATTCATAAGTTACAACGTAGAGAAAATATACTTGCTTCTCGGTAATAATCTGTAGTGCTTCTTAAATGTTCGCCTTCAATGTTTTCTTTATATGAAAACTTCAGCAATGTGTTCAACAAGAAAAACATCATCAAGATAGCTTTGAAACATAATACAACTCCGTAGTCTGAACTAAGCATTAGAGAATATCTAAATTTTAAAACATCATGATTCTCGATAAGAAAACAACCGACAAACGTTTCATTCAAACGATTTGTGCATCTGAAATCATTTAGAAATAATAAAACTGAGGTAAAATCGAAATCCTTTCAGATTATTTGGTTTTAATGTTATTATCTACAACTGAATACATCCGGAAACGATACACCGTCACGTTTTTCTACATCTGAATGCATCATACATCATCTCTTTTATTGGATAAGATCGACACTTGAAAACATATGTAAGATGTTTATTCATAACGTATAATACATCTGAAAACATCAAAAATCCTTTGACTCTGCTGTTTTATTCAAATATATTTGAAAACATCAAAAAGCTTTGATACCTTAAAACATCAGAAAAACATTTTGTTTGATTGTCAAAGTAAAAAAAAATCATGACAGTGAATAGAAAAAAAATTGTTTGAAAATGTCTGATGTTAACATCATGTTACCTTGCCTAAATACAGCGAAATCGATCTGATCTCTAATCACAGAGAACAGACGTTCATCTTCGATCTGCTACTTGTGTAAAACTTTAAACCGACATTTCAAATGTATGTCGTTATGCTCCTGGTAGGCGGCGCTGCAGTTGTGCGATAACTGTCTTGTCAATGTTTATCAATACATTTATTTTATTGTTTTTCTCTGCACTTGCTTTTTATACCGGCTATCCATATAAACTTTTACACACATTTTCCAAGAAAAGGTATATGGACATCAGTGTCTGTTCTCTGTTCTCTAATGTTCAACGTAAGATGTACATTTGAATTTCATGTTGATGTAGACATTGAAATCAGACATCAGCCTGATGTAAATTTTTATTCGGGCAGGTATGGCAAGAAAAATCAAATTTGCGTGACTCCAGCAAATATTATGAGCAAAAGAACATTATTATGGAACATTTGTGATCTGTTAAGGGAGAATCAATGTAATATTTTTTTTTCTTTTTTTCGTTAAATATAACTAGTTTCCAGTTGCATAAACACGAGTACGCATTTATTATAAATAGAACATACGTTTCACAACAACCCATCGCAAACAAAAACCAACATCACAAATACGAATAAAATTAATCGAATGCTTGAACTTCAGGAATATCATCATCTGAATCAAAGTCGGAATATGTGATCATCACTTCTTCAATGAGATCTGGATCAGATAAAGCCTCCTCGTCGAGAAATTCTTCGGTAGCCCCAGAATTAAATTTCACAACCAGCTCTGCCTTCAGCCGAATGAGAAGACTTTTCGACATTTCATCAAATCCCTCGGTTGGAGTAGTTATAATTTTTATATCTGAAGCACGTTGAATATCCTTCGTTTGCCGCTCGAGGATTTGATTCTTTTTTTTTATTTCTCGAAACACATCGTTCCAGGAACCTCGGACTTGGCATCCTTAGTTTGATTTATTCTTTTGGCTCTTTTTTGTCCAACCGGACGCGGTGTCGAAGTAGTATTCGACGTTGAGGGCTGAGGCTCTTCAACATTGGGTTCGTCCTCTGCAATTGAAAAAAAAATATTAAAAAAAATCTGTATTTTGTCTTTGAATTTCTTCAAAACAAAAACTATCTTCGAAGAATGTAATTTCGCAGCTTCTGTGTTATTGACAATGTGTATGTTTCAGTACAAAAGTAATTTATTCTCTAACTACAACTTGATTCTCAATTCTTTATTAAACTTACCACAAATCGCCGAAATATTTTCCTTGTGTTTTCACTTCATGAGGTTTTTTGCATCCTGTAAATCCTTAAACTTCGGTTCATCCTTTAAAACCTAGAAACATGACTGAATCCGGAATGATTTAAGCGGTTTCTTAAAAAAATAATCAGTGGGGTTGTGTACAAGACACGACCGGTTGACGTAGACTACGTTAAACCAAGTGATGTATTATAATGTCAGGGAAATTCTGTGTGGCTATTATTAGCGTTAAAAAGGTTTCAATTATTCGTGCCGGTCGCTACTTTTACTGATAGAAGCATTTTAAGTCACAATATGACGGGTGCGGCTCTTATGGGACATTATACCAGCGTTTTGAAGCCAGTATGTAAGAAAATTCTATTGTACGCTCTTGAGATATTATTTGGTGGACCAGTTTGGCTTTATGAGGTCAGTGCGTGGGAAAATTCTGTTGTACACTCTTTATAACTCTTTGGTGGCCCTGAAGGGGGCCTTTTGGTTTAAATGATGACACGGTCACGGTTGCACGTTTTACGTTGGATTATCTTTAAGGCCTAGAAGATAGATCTGCTAGGAAATATATAATTATTAAATTAATGATAGTTCTGCTCATTCTTATAATCATAATCGCTTGACATTACTAAATGTTTATTCGTATGTCATACTGTGCCTGAATGGCCTGCATCTTGGAATTCTCACCAACGCCGCACAGTGGGACGAAATAAAAAAAAAGTGGGACATTGGTATTTGCGGCGAAACTATGACATGTGGACCATTGATTTCTTCTACAATTTTTCTACATTTTTTAAGTACTTTATTTTTGTGCTAACAAATTTGATTTAAGGAGTGTATACACCTAGATAAAAAAAATAACTTTTTTATTTTTGCTTTAAATCGATAATAATGTATTATAACATTGTAGATCAAACTATTTCATGAAACTTTGTAGAAGACAAAAACTTTCTATCTCTTAACTGGACGAAGTTGTAGGGTGAAAAAGGAATGCAAAATGTAATACCCCCTTAAAAATCGTTTTTTTACCATAACTTTTTTGTTTGAATTTTCTCATTGTTTCAATGTTCTACAATGTTTTAGATATTTTAAAAACACACTTCTTTGTCCAATACAGCTAATCATTATCTCCTTATTTGAAGAATTTACGTCAGTTTTAATGAATTTTTTAAGCTATCTTCGAGGATGTGTAGATTACAGGTTAGCAGTTATTAGCAGCTAAACTTTACGTTAATTTATTCAGTAACTAATACCCTTTAAACTGATGTACAAATTATAGGGGGGTCCAAGAGGGCAGTTAACAAATTTTCAAAATGGAAACTAAGCTTTTTATTATATTATAGTGCGTTTAAGTGATTTTTTCATCTCTTTTAATAAACATTTGGACTTGCTGTTAATTTTAAAAAAAAAAAAAGGCCAATTTATTAAATAATGAAGCTTATTTGAACAAAATAACGAAAAAAATACCATCGTTCTACTGCGAATCTTCCTCTTCATCTTCCCAAATAATATTTTGATACGATTTACTACTTTTTCCTTTATAGAGGAAATTACTCTAATGTAGGTCTATGGATCTAGAATTCGAACTATAGATAAAAATCAACTTTCATTAAATTTATTCTCATTTTGATATGTCAACGAGGCAATATTACTGTGTATTTATTATTTTAAGGAAAAAAAAAGGTGAAAACATATTTACCTCGAGTTTTAAGCGCAGGCCGAATCTTAAATCCATAGACCCACGTTAGAGCACACTCCCCTTCTTCATCTTTTATGACAAAGGCAACGCGGCATGCCCGATTTGACTGGCAACTAGATTGGTTGTTCGGTGTATGAAGTTGGTCTTGCAACGTTGCCGCAATGCCGCATTGCCACTTACATTGTGGCTGATTCTTTATTTTTCCAAGCATGCTGTGATGCAGTCAGCTGATCCGAATGTAGCTCGGTTGTAGTTGACAAGTTTTCAAAAGTGAAAAATGTGTAGTCTTCTCAGAACTGAATTGGGTGCTGTTTGGTTTGAATCAGATCCAGAAAAAAGAAATGAAAATGTGTTGAAGTGTGTTAAGGAGAAAATAGGTGGAGAAAAATTCACACCAAAGCGTAAAAAAGCTGTTACCCGGTTTTGCTCCAGACTGCAACAAAAATGGCAACAAAGCAAAAGAAACAAAGTTCATTTTCAAAGCTGTTATAAAACGTGGCTTTCTGGACAACTCTTTCCTGGATCACATTCTTCTATAAATATTCAGCAAAAAAAAGCTTTCGATAAGCTGACTGTTCGGAGCAAGAGGAGACGAGTTGCTGATCTCAGCAAGAACAGGTCTGCTTCTGAGCTTTCATTTGCTTTGCAAATGAATGCTCGTCGTGAAGGTAATGAAGATGCAGCTAAACTTATCACCGAAGCAATGCAATTGACCCCAACACGATCGACACGCATACGAAAAGCTTGGAAAGCACAAAATGTGTCACTCGCTAAGCATGCACGGAAACTTACAGAAGAGGAAGCATTATGCTTCTATATTGACGGAAATTTTTCGAAATCTTTGTGGATAAGCATGAGACAAAACAACAAAATGTGCAACGTTCTTCAAATCTATCCATCGTATCAAGTCCTCATGAAAGCTCGTGAAAAATGTATTCCATCGAAAGAATACATTACTGTTTCGGAATCAATATCTGAAGTAAAGCTTCAAGCTCTTCTTGACCGTACGGCTAAGCAGCTAGTTGTTCTTCAAGATGAAGTGTTGATTACTATCTCTGACGCTGAACTGATGGATCTTGAACTTGTTTCAAAATGGGGCTTAGATGGTACCTCTGGCCAATCGAACTACAAACAAGGCTTTGCGGACAATCAGCTTGATGATAGTTCTATTGTTGTCTCATCTTTGGTTCCTGTACAAATGCGTGTCAAGACTTGCCCGTCAAAAATAATTTGGCAAAACATCCGCTCATCATCTACACGGTTCTGCCGCCCAATAAGGATCCAATTTGCCAATGAATCTAAGGAACTTATCATAAAAGAGAAGAAAAATGTGGATGATCAAATAGCTCAATTAACTACGACCATCACTCAAAATTCCGCACTTTCGAAAATCAACATCAGTCATACAATGATATGCAGCATGGTAGATGGTAAGGTGTGTAGTGCTGTGTCTGAAGTATCATGTCAAAAGTGCTATGTTTGTGGAGCTTCACCCAAAGAGTTTCATGATGTAAGCAAAATGGAAATGAAAATACCCAACAAGTAGATGCTTAAATTCGGCTTTTCCACACTTCATTGTCATATTCGGTAAGTTTTTGAATATGAACATGACATTTATTATTTTTTGTTAACTAATTTATTATTATATTTAAAAATTAGGTTTATGGAATGCCTGCTACATATTGCTTATCGATTGGATGTTAAATGTTGGCAAGCTAGAAAACCTCATGAAAAAGAAAGTGTCGTGGCTCGTAAAAAATACATCCAAGAAGCGTTTAAAAGACAGATGGGCCTCATAATAGACGTTCCCAAGCAAGGCCCAGGTACATCAAATGATGGAAACACAGGCAGAAGGTTTTTTGATGATCCGTCTGTCACAGCATCTATTACGGGATTGAACGTAGACATCATTGAGAAATTTTCCAACATTTTATCAGTTATTTCTTCGGGATTTGAGATAAAGGCAGAAAAGTTTAGGATATATCTTATTGAAACTGCCCAGCAATATGTGAAGCTGTACGGCTGGTACAAAATGCCATCCAGCGTACATCGTGTTTTAATTCATGGAGCAGACATTATAATAGCTTCCATTATTCCCGTCGGTCATCTATCGGAGGAGCCTCAAGAATGTCGGAATAAGGACATTAAAAACTTTCGAGAGCATCGAGCAAGGAAATGTTCACGGTACATATAGCTCCTATTTTATATATACCAAACACTAAGCTTTATTTATTTGTTAACATTTAACAGTGTAGCCACAAATCAGGACATCTTCAACCGTTTGTTGGTATCTTCAGACCCACTGATTTCTTCAATGCGAAAGATTTCGAAAAGAAAATGTAAGCCTTTCAGAAAAGATGCATTGCAATTTTTGAAAGAACCTGAAGCTTTGAACAAAGAGGTGTCAAATTCCTCCAACGATGAAGATTCTGAATATGAAGAGGAAGATTCGCAGTAGAACGATGGAGTGTTTTTCGTTATCTAATAAATTGGCCTTTTTTTTTTTTTAAATTAATAGCAAGTCCAAATGTTTATTAAAAGAGATGAAAAAATCACTCAAACGCACTATAATATAATAAAAAGCTTAGTTTCCATTTTGAAAATTTGTTAACTGCCCTCTTGGACACCCCTATAATTTGTACATCAGTTTAAAGGGTATAAGTTACTGAATAAATTAACGTAAAGTTTAGCTGCTAATACCTGCTAACCTGTAATCTACACATCCTCGAAGATAGCTTAAAAAATTCATTAAAACTGACGTTAATTCTTCAAATAAGGAGATAATGATTAGCTGTCTTGGACAAAGAAGTGTGTTTTTAAAATATCTAAAACATTGTAGAACATTGAAACAATGAGAAAATTCAAACAAAAAAGTTATGGTAAAAAAACGATTTTTAAGGGGGTATTACATTTTGCATTCCTTTTTCACCCTACAACTTCGTCCAGTTAAGAGATAGAAAGTTTTTGTCTTCTACAAAGTTTCATGAAATAGTTTGATCTACAATGTTATAATACATTATTATCGATTTAAACCAAAAATAAAAAAGTTATTTTTTTTATCTAGGTGTATACACTCCTTAAATCAAATTTGTTAGCACAAAAATAAAGTACTTAAAAAATGTAGAAAAATTGTAGAAGAAATCAATGGTCTACATCTCATAGTTTCGCCGCAAATACCAATGTCCCACTTTTTTTTTATTTCGTCCCACTGCACTATGGTCCAGATTACGAATTTACGAGGCAACATGCTCCCAGCGCCTAAACTTGAAACTTTACAGCAAAGTGATATTCTACAACATGGTTTGTATCACTAAGGCCCATTTTGTGATGTTAATTAAAATTAGGGTGGTCCCCATTTTCACAGAAATACAAAACCTAACTTTTTTATTTGCAGAAATAGACGTTTACATTCTCGAACAAAGTTGTAGCGCAGAAAATTTCATGGAATTTTCATATATAATTTTTTATGTAACTTGAAAATTGACTGATTAAGAGCAATTTTCCCTCATCAACTTAGGGTGTACCATAAAAAAATGTTTTTGTTGCCCCAACTTTTTTATTTCAATTCCCACCGTAAAATTGTGTTGCGACGAGTTTAAGAACTTATTAAGTCGCGTACTTTGGCACAAACTTAGCCGCTAGCTTCAACCAATCAATAGTTATTGAAGTTTTTCTTAAAATAATACGCCCTTTTCAAATGTTGATTTTCATGATTGGGGCAAACACAAAAAAAAAACTAAAGACGTCATTTAAAAGTACAATTTATATTGTTTAGCATATGTGAAAACTAGAGATATGTTATTTCTGTATCTTGAGAAAATTACATTTGAATCTGGCATGGTTTAAGAAGAAAAACTTCAATAACTATTGATTGGTTGAAGCTAGCGGCAAAATTAATATATCAAAATACACGCCTTTATAAGCTCTACAACTCGTTCTAAAAAAATTTTACGATAGAAATTTAAATAAAAAAGTTAGGCTAAGTTTGTGCACCAAAGTACGCGACTTAATAAGTTCTAAAACTCGTCGCAACACAATTTTACGGTGGGAATTGAAATAAAAAAGTTGGGGCAACAAAAACATTTTTTTATGGTACACCCTAAGTTGATGAGGGAAAATTGCTCTTAATCAGTCAATTTTTAAGTTACATAAAAATTTGTATATGAAAATTCCATGAAATTTTCTGCGCTACAACTTTGCTCAAAAATGTAAACGTCTATTTCTGCAAATAAAAAAGTTAGGTTTTGTATGGTACACCCTATGTTGACGAGGGAAAAGTTGCTCTAAATCGGTCAATTTTTAACTTTCAAAAAAAAATTTTGCATGTAAATTCTATGAAATTTTCTGCGCTACAACTTTGTTCAAGAATGTAAACGTCTATTTCTGCAAATAAAAAAGTTAGTTTTTGAATATCCGTGAAAATGGGGACCACCCTAATTTTAACCACCATAAAAAAATGGGCCTTTGTTTTTATTTCAAGTTTCACCACAATTTTTTTTGAAAGTTAAAAATTGACCGATTTAGAGCAACTTTTCCCTCGTCAACTTAGGGTGTACCATAAAAAAAAGTTTTTCTGTCCTAACTTTTTTATTTAAATTTCTATCGTAAAATTTTTTTAGAACGAGTTGTAGAGCTTTTAAAGGCGTGTATTTTGATATATTAATTTTGCCGCTAGCTTCTACCAATCAATAGCTATTGAAGTTTTTCTTCTTAAACCATGCCACATTCAAATGTAATTTTCTCAAGATACAGAAATAACATATCTCTAGTTTTCACATATGCTAAACAATATAAGTTGCACTTTTGAATGACGTTTTTCATTTTTTTTGTGTTTGCCCTAATCATGAAAATCAACATTTGAAAAGGGCGTATTATTTTAAGAAAAACTTCAATAACTATTGATTGGTTGAAGCTAGCGGCTAAGTTTGTGCACCAAAGTACGCGACTTAATAAGTTCTAAAACTCGTCGCAACACAATTTTACGGTGGGAATTGAAATAAAAAAGTTGGGGCAACAAAAACATTTTTTTATGGTACACCCTAAGTTGATGAGGGAAAATTGCTCTTAATCAGTCAATTTTTAAGTTACATAAAAATTTGTATATGAAAATTCCATGAAATTTTCTGCGCTACAACTTTGCTCAAAAATGTAAACGTCTATTTCTGCAAATAAAAAAGTTAGGTTTTGTATTTCCGTGAAAATGGGGACCACCCTAATTTTAATTAACATCACAAAATGGGCCTTAGTGATACAAACCATGTTGTAGAACATCACTTTGCTGTAAAGTTTCAAGTTTAGGCGCTGGGAGCATGTTTCCTCGTAAATTCGTAATCTGGACCATAGTGCACTGTGCGCCGGAACCAACAACAATTTTTTGCGTCGTTTGGGGGATTTCAGTAACGACAGGCAGCGGAGAAAATTATATAATACGTACAAACAAGCATATATTTTGACTGATGCCTTGTTTCCTTTTCAACATTCACCATTTAAATACCATACCATTCGGATCATATGTATACAATCTGAGTTGTAGCATGCCTTTGCATAATTCAACTTCAAAGAATCAAAGATTTGCAATTTATGCAATTTTAGCAATTCTGGATTTCAAGGGTAATAATACACATTGAAATACTCTAGAATTCAAATTACGATAAAATTCGTTATCAAAAAATATGCGACAGGTTTAGTGATTGTTATGAAAACACAATAATCAATTGCAACATTTTCAGATGTGTAAGCGTCTCAAAAAATGTTCAAAGTTCAGAAAGTTTTACCAAACAGAAAATAACAAAAATTATCTTGCAGTTGTTATAAGGTTATATACAAGTATATAGAGTACATGTCCCTTGAATCAGTCGATTATGTAGCGCACGATTACAATTTTAACTATAACTCATACATTAATTTAGCTAGAAACGATATTCAACTATTTATACCTTTGCTAAGACATGCTTAACAAGCCGTTTTCTGTACTGGACCATGAAAAGTCACCAACTAACATTATTGAGTCGAAAACTTTCGATGGATATGGATATCATTAAGGATTCTTGTTCGGACGAATTTCAGTAATGTTTGTTAATTTTATCGCTCCGGGCATTTATTTATATTATCGCTCCGGACATTTGGCTATATTCGGTATACTATACGGAATATAATGCTACTTTATAACATCTCAATGACTTTCTCATGTGATCAATCGGCCAATCCATTTCAAAACATTAAAATTCCCACTATATTCATTTAGTTATATAGGTGTTGGTAGGAATAAGCCCTTCAAAAAATACACAACCGCTCACTCTTACTTTTCCATTGAAAACTTTTATATTCTACATTTTACTATGTGATGAATACATTAGGCCAATGTTAGAAATATAAGGTTAAATGCGTACCTAAAATATGGTCTATGGTTTTCTTGTAAACTTATTATTCATGTTTCTATGTGAATGTCAGGTAAATTAGTGAATCTATTATGGCTGAAGCGTTAAAGAAATCGAAATATATATAAATATATTAGATCTCGCAGAAGAAAGAGAGTGAGTTTTATAAAATATCATTATTCTTTGCAATCAGTATGGGAGAAAAGGTTGGTAAATGTATGATAAATTCTTATAAATATAAAATAAACACCTGATAAAATAATCACGCATTAAAACATGTTCAGCGCATTATTTGTTTCGATATCTTGTGAAGGTTCGTATGATGTAAAAGCACGCGGCGCATGTCATCACCAGAATACAATAAATACTATGTTGAAATTTAATAAGACAGGAAGCGATAACATAGAGAGATATTCAATTGCTATGATGACATGCACTTTGTCAAATTGATTTGAATTTAATAAATATCAATTTGCTACCTCGAGTTGAAGGACCTTCTCCAGCTTCCCAACTAGTTGTTGGCAACGTATTACTTCTTACTGCTTTCAATTTCGCCCGATAACTACGAGCTCGCTCGGCATCGGTGCATGGTCGTTTCGGAGGATTTCCCGTATGTTCGCTCTTTATGCACTTCCTGAATCTGCGCAAGTGTTCTGGATCAAATCGGTTAGGCATTCTCACTTTCACTATGTTTCTCAATAAGTTTCTCAATAAGTTCCTAGAGGTAGGACTCTATCCAACGCGAATCATTAACACAACAGAACAACTGTTTATAACACACTACTAATTGGAATTTACAGAGAATGTTGGTTCGGAATATCATGTTCGACATCCAAAATGGTGTCCGTGATAGGGAATTTGGGTGGTTTAAGGTATGCGGCGAAGGGAAAACAAGTTTTGCTAATACCACTGGCTGCCAATCGACAATTTGAAACGAAAATCCCAATCAAACAAACTCTCAAGCTGAGAATTTTAAATTGACAGTAGCAGAGATGGATTTGTATCTGGTAGCATTTATTGATTTATTGATTCATCGCGGGTTGCGCCAACCAGCCAAAATTTTCCCGACAGCTCGCCCTCCATGCAGGCGTTTTTGCAGTTGCGGCGAACGAATTGGCACCATATTAGGCGCACAAACCAAACGAAATAAAAGTTTAATTCTTTTATAAACAACTCTTTTGATTAAATTGGTTGTCCCCAAAAGGACAGATTATCAATTAATGGATAGCGCCAACCAGCTGGGTGAAATTTTTACCGACGGCACCGAACTTAATTTAAGATTAGTTCATTCTTGAATAATCAACTCTTTTATTTGAATTTATTGTCCTCAAAAGGACAGATTATTTCCACCTACTGCTGACTGCTATTCGCCCCCAAGGACGCTTTCCCCCAAACAGCAGCGTTTTCGAAGTCGCGGCGAAACAATCGCCACGAAGAGGTAAGATGGCGGCTTGCACAAAACCGACGCGATTGTGCGCCCTCATAATCCGCCATTTTGCCTCATCGCGACGATCGCTGTTTGGGAGAGCCTTGCTACTTACCACCACCAGCTGCTACGTGACCACCAGCTGCCTCTGCACCAGCTCCGCTGCCGTACAAATGAAGGCTCCACCAAACTGCAGCAATTTTTTGCCACCGCGGCAGCCGAATCGCCGCGGTGAGATTACATGGCAGCTTATGGGAGCGCACAAACCGACGCGATGCGTTTTTAATCGCGTTGGTTTGTGCGCTCCCATAAGCCGCCATGTAATCTCACAGCGGCGATTTTTCCACCGCGATTTCACTGCCGCGGTGGCAAAAATTGCTGCAGTTTGGTGGAGCCTTCATTTGTACGGCAGCGGAGCAGAACATAACAACATCACAAATACGAATAAAATTAATCGAATGCTTGAACTTCAGGAATATCATCATCTGAATCAAAGTCGGAATATGTGATCATCACTTTTTCAATGAGATCTGGATCAGATAAAGCCTCCTCGTCGAGAAATTCTTCGGTAGCCCCAGAATTAAATTTCACAACCAGCTCTGCCTTCAGCCGAATGAGAAGACTTTTCGACATTTCATCAAGTCCCTCGGTTGGAGTAGTTATAATTTTTATATCTGAAGCACGTTGAATATCCTTCGTTTGCCGCTCGAGGATTTGATTCTTTTTTTTTATTTCTCGAAACACATCGTTCCAGGAACCTCGGACTTGGCATCCTTAGTTTGATTTATTCTTTTGGCTCTTTTTTGTCCAACCGGACGCGGTGTCGAAGTAGTATTCGACGTTGAGGGCTGAGGCTCTTCAACATTGGGTTCGTCCTCTGCAATTGAAAAAAATATTTAAAAAATTCTGTATTTTGTCTTTGAATTTCTTCAAAACAAAAACTATCTTAGAAGAATGTAATTTCGCAGCTTCTGTGTTATTGACAATGTGTATGTTTCAGTACAAAAGTAATTTATTCTCTAACTACAACTTGATTCTCAATTCTTTATTAAACTTACCACAAATCGCCGAAATATTTTCCTTGTGTTTTCACTTCATGAGGTTTTTTGCATCCTGTAAATCCTTAAACTTCGGTTCATCCTTTAAAACCTAGAAACATGACTGAATCCGGAATGATTTAAGCGGTTTCTTAAAAAAAAAATCAGTGGGGTTGTGTACAAGACACGACCGGTTGACGTAGACTACGTTAAACCAAGTGATGTATTATAATGTCAGGGAAATTCGGTGTGGCTATTATTAGCGTTAAAAAGGTTTCAATTATTCGTGCCGGTCGCTACTTTTACTGATAGAAGCATTTTAAGTCACAATATGACGGGTGCGGCTCTTATGGGACATTATACCAGCGTTTTGAAGCCAGTATGTAAGAAAATTCTATTGTACGCTCTTGAGATATTATTTGGTGGACCCGTTTGGCTTTATGAGGTCAGTGCGTGGGAAAATTCTGTTGTACACTCTTTATAACTCTTTGGTGGTCCTGAAGGGGGCCTTTTGGTTTAAATGATGACACGGTCACGGTTGCACGTTTTACGTTGGATTATCTTTAAGGCCTAGAAGATAGATCTGCTAGGGAATATAAAATGATTAAATTAATGATAGTTCTGCTCATTCTTATAATCATAATCGCTTGACATTACTAAATGTTTATTCGTATGTCATACTGTGCCTGAATGGCCTGCATCTTGGAATTCTCACCAACGCCGCACAGTGGGACGAAATAAAAAAAAAGTGGGACATTGGTATTTGCGGCGAAACTATGAGATGTAGACCATTGATTTTTTCTACAATTTTTCTACATTTTTTAAGTACTTTATTTTTGTGCTAACAAATTTGATTTAAGGAGTGTATACACCTAGATAAAAAAAATAACTTTTTTATTTTTGGTTTAAATCGATAATAATGTATTATAACATTGTAGATCAAACTATTTCATGAAACTTTGTAGAAGACAAAAACTTTCTATCTCTTAACTGGACGAAGTTGTAGGGTGAAAAAGGAATGCAAAATGTAATACCCCCTTAAAAATCGTTTTTTTACCATAACTTTTTTGTTTGAATTTTCTCATTGTTTCAATGTTCTACAATGTTTTAGATATTTTAAAAACACACTTCTTTGTCCAATACAGCTAATCATTATCTCCTTATTTGAAGAATTTACGTCAGTTTTAATGAATTTTTTAAGCTATCTTCGAGGATGTGTAGATTACAGGTTAGCAGGTATTAGCAGCTAAACTTTACGTTAATTTATTCAGTAACTTATACCCTTTAAACTGATGTACAAATTATAGGGGGGTCCAAGAGGGCAGTTAACAAATTTTCAAAATGGAAACTAAGCTTTTTATTATATTATAGTGCGTTTAAGTGATTTTTTCATCTCTTTTAATAAACATTTGGACTTGCTATTAATTTTTTTTAAAAAAAGGCCAATTTATTAAATAATGAAGCTTATTTGAACAAAATAACGAAAAAAATACCATCGTTCTACTGCGAATCTTCCTCTTCATCTTCCCAAATAATATTTTGATACGATTTACTACTTTTTCCTTTATAGAGGAAATTACTCTAATGTAGGTCTATGGATCTAGAATTCGAACTATAGATAAAAATCAACTTTCATTAAATTTATTCTCATTTTGATATGTCAACGAGGCAATATTACTGTGTATTTATTATTTTAAGGAAAAAAAAGGTGAAAACATATTTACCTCGAGTTTTAAGCGCAGGCCGAATCTTAAATCCATAGACCCACGTTAGAGCACACTCCCCTTCTTCATCTTTTATGACAAAGGCAACGCGGCATGCCCGATTTGACTGGCAACTAGATTGGTTGTTCGGTGTATGAAGTTGGTCTTGCAACGTTGCCGCAATGCCGCATTGCCACTTACATTGTGGCTGATTCTTTATTTTTCCAAGCATACTGTGATGAAGTCAGCTGATCCGAATGTAGCTCGGTTGTAGTTGACAAGTTTTCAAAAGTGAAAAATGTGTAGTCTTCTCAGAACTGAATTGTGTGCTGTTTGGTTTGAATCAGATCCAGAAAAAAGAAATGAAAATGTGTTGAAGTGTGTTAAGGAGAAAATAGGTGGAGAAAAATTCACACCAAAGCATAAAAAAGCTGTTACCCGGTTTTGCTCCAGACTGCAACAAAAATGGCAACAAAGCAAAAGAAACAAAGTTCATTTTCAAAGCTGTTATAAAACGTGGCTTTCTGGACAACTCTTTCCTGGATCACATTCTTCTATAAATATTCAGAAAAAAAAGCTTTCGATAAGCTGACTGTTCGGAGCAAATTGGCAAAAATAATTTGGCAAAACATCCGCTCATCATCTACACGGTTCTGCCGCCCAATAAGGATCCAATTTGCCAATGAATCTAAGGAACTTATCATAAAAGAGAAGAAAAATGTGGATGATCAAATAGCTCAATTAACTACGACCATCACTCAAAATTCCGCACTTTCGAAAATCAACATCAGTCATACAATGATATGCAGCATGGTAGATGGTAAGGTGTGTAGTGCTGTGTCTGAAGTATCATGTCAAAAGTGCTATGTTTGTGGAGCTTCACCCAAAGAGTTTCATGATGTAAGCAAAATGGAAATGAAAATACCCAACAAGTAGATGCTTAAATTCGGCTTTTCCACACTTCATTGTCATATTCGGTAAGTTTTTGAATATGAACATGACATTTATTATTTCTTGTTAACTAATTTATTATTATATTTAAAAATTAGGTTTATGGAATGCCTGCTACATATTGCTTATCGATTGGATGTTAAATGTTGGCAAGCTAGAAAACCTCATGAAAAAGAAAGTGTCGTGGCTCGTAAAAAATACAACCAAGAAGCGTTTAAAAGACAGATGGGCCTCATAATAGACGTTCCCAAGCAAGGCCCAGGTACATCAAATGATGGAAACACAGGCAGAAGGTTTTTTGATGATCCGTCTGTCACAGCATCTATTACGGGATTGAACGTAGACATCATTGAGAAATTTTCCAACATTTTATCAGTTATTTCTTCGGGATTTGAGATAAAGGCAGAACAGTTTAGGATATATCTTATTGAAACTGCCCAGCAATATGTGAAGCTGTACGGCTGGTACAAAATGCCATCCAGCGTACATCGTGTTTTAATTCATGGAGCAGACATTGTAATAGCTTCCATTATTCCCGTCGGTCATCTATCGGAGGAGCCTCAAGAATGTCGGAATAAGGACATTAAAAACTTTCGAGAGCATCGAGCAAGGAAATGTTCACGGTACATATAGCTCCTATTTTATATATACCAAACACTTAGCTTTATTTATTTGTTAACATTTAACAGTGTAGCCACAAATCAGGACATCTTCAACCGTTTGTTGGTATCTTCAGACCCACTGATTTCTTCAATGCGAAAGATTTCGAAAAGGAAATGTAAGCCTTTCAGAAAAGATGCATTGCAATTTTTGAAAGAACCTGAAGCTTTGAACAAAGAGGTGTCAAATTCCTCCAACGATGAAGATTCTGAATATGAAGAGGAAGATTCGCAGTAGAACGATGGAGTGTTTTTCGTTATCTAATAAATTGGCCTTTTTTTTTTTTTAAATTAATAGCAAGTCCAAATGTTTATTAAAAGAGATGAAAAAATCACTTAAACGCACTATAATATAATAAAAAGCTTAGTTTCCATTTTGAAAATTTGTTATCTGCCCTCTTGGACCCCCCTATAATTTGTACATCAGTTTAAAGGGTATTAGTTACTGAATAAATTAACGTAAAGTTTAGCTGCTAATACCTGCTAACCTGTAATCTACACATCCTCGAAGATAGCTTAAAAAATTCATTAAAACTGACGTTAATTCTTCAAATAAGGAGATAATGATTAGCTGTCTTGGACAACGAAGTGTGTTCTTAAAATATCTAAAACATTGTAGAACATTGAAACAATGAGAAAATTCAAACAAAAAAGTTATGGTAAAAAAACGATTTTTAAGGGGGTATTACATTTTGCATTCCTTTTTCACCCTACAACTTCGTCCAGTTAAGAGATAGACAGTTTTTGTCTTCTACAAAGTTTCATGAAATAGTTTGATCTACAATGTTATAATACATTATTATCGATTTAAACCAAAAATAAAAAAGTTATTTTTTTTATCTAGGTGTATACACTCCTTAAATCAAATTTGTTAGCACAAAAATAAAGTACTTAAAAAATGTAGAAAAATTGTAGAAGAAATCAATGGTCTACATCTCATAGTTTCGCCGCAAATACCAATGTCCCACTTTTTTTTTATTTCGTCCCACTGTGCGCCGGAACCAACAACAATTTTTTGCGTCGTTTGGGGGATTTCAGTAACGACAGGCAGCGGAGAAAATTATATAATACGTACAAACAAGCATATATTTTGACTGATGCCTTGTTTCCTTTTCAACATTCACCATTTAAATACCATACCATTCGGATCATATGTATACAATCTGAGTTGTAGCATGCCTTTGCATAATTCAACTTCAAAGAATCAAAGATTTGCAATTTATGCAATTTTAGCAATTCTGGATTTCAAGGGTAATAATACACATTGAAATACTCTAGAATTCAAATTACGATAAAATTCGTTATCAAAAAATATGCGACAGGTTTAGTGATTGTTATGAAAACACAATAATCAATTGCAACATTTTCAGATGTGTAAGCGTCTCAAAAAATGTTCAAAGTTCAGAAAGTTTTATCAAACGGAAAATAACAAAAATTATCTTGCAGTTGTTATAAGGTTATATACAAGTATATAGAGTACATGTCCCTTGAATCAGTCGATTATGTAGCGCACGATTACAATTTTAACTATAACTCATACATTAATTTAGCTAGAAACGATATTCAACTATTTATACCTTTGCTAAGACATGCTTAACAAGCCGTTTTCTGTACTGGACCATGAAAAGTCACCAACTAACATTATTGAGTCGAAAACTTTCGATGGATATGAATATCATTAAGGATTCTTGTTCGGACGAATTTCAGTAATGTTTGTTAATTTTATCGCTCCGGGCATTTATTTATATTATCGCTCCGGACATTTGGCTATATTCGGTATACTATACGGAATATAAAGCTACTTTATAACATCTCAATGACTTTCTCATGTGATCAATCGGCCATTCCATTTCAAAACATTAAACTTCCCACTATATTCATTTAGTTATATAGGTGTTGGTAGGAATAAGCCCTTCAAAAAATACACAACCGCTCACTCTTACTTTTCCATTGAAAACTTTTATATTCTACATTTTACTATGTGATGAATACATTAGGCCAATGTTAGAAATATAAGGTTAAATGCGTACCTAAAATATGGTCTATGGTTTTCTTGTAAACTTATTATTCATGTTTCTATGTGAATGTCAGGTAAATTAGTGAATCTATTATGGCTGAAGCGTTAAAGAAATCGAAATATATATAAATATATTAGATCTCGCAGAAGAAAGAGAGTGAGTTTTATAAAATATCATTATTCTTTGCAATCAGTATGGGAGAAAAGGTTGGTTAATGTATGATAAATTCTTATAAATATAAAATAAACACATGATAAAATAATCACGCATTTAAACATGTTCAGCGCATTATTTGTTTCGATATCTTGTGAAGGTTCGTATGATGTAAAAGCACGCGGCGCATGTCATCACCAGAATACAATAAATACTATGTTGAAATTTAATAAGACAGGGAGCGATAACATAGAGAGATATTCAATTGCTATGATGACATGCACTTTGTCAAATTGATTTGAATTTAATAAATATCAATTTGCTACCTCGAGTTGAAGGACCTTCTCCAGCTTCCCAACTAGTTGTTGGCAACGTATTACTTCTTACTGCTTTCAATTTCGCCCGATAACTACGAGCTCGCTCGGCATCGGTGCATGGTCGTTTCGGAGGATTTCCCGTATGTTCGCTCTTTATGCACTTCCTGAATCTGCGCAAGTGTTCTGGATCAAATCGGTTAGGCATTCTCACTTTCACTATGTTTCTCAATAAGTTTCTCAATAAGTTCCTAGAGGTAGGACTCTATCCAACGCGAATCATTAACACAACAGAACAACTGTTTATAACACACTACTAATTGGAATTTACAGAGAATGTTGGTTCGGAATATCATGTTCGACATCCAAAATGGTGTCCGTGATAGGGAATTTGGGTGGTTTAAGGTATGCGGCGAAGGGAAAACAAGTTTTGCTAATACCACTGGCTGCCAATCGACAATTTGAAACGAAAATCCCAATCAAACAAACTCTCAAGCTGAGAATTTTAAATTGACAGTAGCAGAGATGGATTTGTATCTGGTAGCATTTATTGATTTATTGATTCATCGCGGGTTGCGCCAACCAGCCAAAATTTTCCCGACAGCTCGCCCTCCATGCAGGCGTTTTTGCAGTTGCGGCGAACGAATTGGCACCATATTAGGCGCACAAACCAAACGAAATAAAAGTTTAATTCTTTTATAAACAACTCTTTTGATTAAATTGGTTGTCCCCAAAAGGACAGATTATCAATTAATGGATAGCGCCAACCAGCTGGGTGAAATGTTTACCGACGGCACCGAACTTAATTTAAGATTAGTTCATTCTTGAATAATCAACTCTTTTATTTGAATTTATTGTCCTCAAAAGGACAGATTATTTCCACCTACTGCTGACTGCTACTCGCCCCCAAGGACGCTTTCCCCCAAACAGCAGCGTTTTCGAAGTCGCGGCGAAACAATCGCCACGAAGAGGTAAGATGGCGGCTTGCACAAAACCGACGCGATTGTGCGCCCTCATAATCCGCCATTTTGCCTCATCGCGACGATCGCTGTTTGGGAGAGCCTTGCTACTTACCACCACCAGCTGCTACGTGACCACCAGCTGCCTCTGCACCAGCTCCGCTGCCGTACAAATGAAGGCTCCACCAAACTGCAGCAATTTTTTGCCACCGCGGCAGCAAAATCGCCGCGGTGAGATTACATGGCAGCTTATGGGAGCGCACAAACCGACGCGATGCGTTTTTTAATCGCGTTGGTTTGTGCGCTCCCATAAGCCGCCATGTAATCTCACAGCGGCGATTTTTCCACCGCGATTTCACTGCCGCGGTGGCAAAAAATTGCTGCAGTTTGGTGGAGCCTTCATTTGTACGGCAGCGGAGCAGAACATAACAACATCACAAATACGAATAAAATTAATCGAATGCTTGAACTTCAGGAATATCATCATCTGAATCAAAGTCGGAATATGTGATCATCACTTCTTCAATGAGATCTGGATCAGATAAAGCCTCCTCGTCGAGAAATTCTTCGGTAGCCCCAGAATTAAATTTCACAACCAGCTCTGCCTTCAGCCGAATGAGAAGACTTTTCGACATTTCATCAAGTCCCTCGGTTGGAGTAGTTATAATTTTTATATCTGAAGCACGTTGAATATCCTTCGTTTGCCGCTCGAGGATTTGATTCTTTTTTTTTATTTCTCGAAACACATCGTTCCAGGAACCTCGGACTTGGCATCCTTAGTTTGATTTATTCTTTTGGCTCTTTTTTGTCCAACCGGACGCGGTGTCGAAGTAGTATTCGACGTTGAGGGCTGAGGCTCTTCAACATTGGGTTCGCCTCTGCAATTGAAAAAAATATTTAAAAAATTCTGTATTTTGTCTTTGAATTTCTTCAAAACAAAAACTATCTTAGAAGAATGTAATTTCGCAGCTTCTGTGTTATTGACAATGTGTATGTTTCAGTACAAAAGTAATTTATTCTCTAACTACAACTTGATTCTCAATTCTTTATTAAACTTACCACACATCGCCGAAATATTTTCCTTGTGTTTTCACTTCATGAGGTTTTTTGCATCCTGTAAATCCTTAAACTTCGGTTCATCCTTTAAAACCTAGAAACATGACTGAATCCGGAATGATTTAAGCGGTTTCTTAAAAAAAAACAGCTTCCTGGATTCCTGGAAACCGCCTTCCTTTGTGGTGCCGCTTTTGTTCACTTTTGCCAGTTGATGGCTCAACGTTCCGAACCGTTGACGATTCCATCACCTGGTCGGCCGGCGAACGATGGGACCGATGTCTGGGCGTGATACTTAATGGCTTGCCAAAACTCGCCCCTCTGTTGGTCGGTTCCTCTGATCAAGTCCTTGGACACTGTCAGCCAAGACCGACATAGCTGCTCGTCCTCCTCCTCCGACCAGTTTTTTCCACGCTTCGTATCGGACTGAGACATCCTATACAGAAAAATTTATTTGTCTTTCAGTCTTACAAGTTACAGGTTGCAAAACTGTGAATAGACTTACCTTTTTACTAAAATGTAATAATAAAAACGAAATAAAATGAATAACTGAAAACAAAACAGAAACAAGCAGCGAAAAAATCGGTTTGCGTTAATAAACAACACGGTAGATTGAGTATACTCAATAAATTTGAGTTTTTGTTTAGTAAATATGAAATTTTACTCAATAATTGGTATTATCAAGTAGCGTGCAGTGTTCTGGAACAGTATTTTTTTTTGTTCCAAATTGCTGCAAGAATAGATCAAAACATATACAAGTTTTAAAATGATGCAAAATAGATCCAGTATAAAATAAAATATACAACACCGGTGCAGCGATGTTTTTGCGTTTGGTCTAAAAAAATAAATCCAATCCACGATTTGGATCGCCGTTGAAGATGCCCTTAGTGATGAAGTTTGTAGTAAGGAACTTCTAAAAAAGCGTGTACATAACGAACGTTCTAATATCACGTTGATATCCGCGGATAGTTTAGGCCTTTTGATCATTATTAGCTTTAATTTTCGTTAACACTATTTGGGAGTTCCTTGCTAGAAGTTCATCATCTTTTGTACCAAGTGAATACAGTAGAATGGTGAATATGATTCATTTGCGGAACAATATTGTGTTGCCGGAATTGTTCGGTATTATGATCACGACCTTGAACCGCAATACAACAAAATAAACACATGATGCATTTACAAACATATACTACCTTATAATCTTCATTCAGTTGACGATATTGACAATGCAACATAATTCCAGCTTTCCATACATGAGAAATGAAAATAATTAGAAGAAACGATTCATACCTTTCAACTTTCTCATATAAAATAAATAATTCAATGAAGCAATTAAATTAAACTAACAGATAAGAAATAAAATAACCACTACAAAATAACATAACTTCGAAAATTTTTGGCAAACACGCAGAACTTAACACTAATTCGGCCGAATTTATATACATTTTTTTTTATTTACAAGATTTGGAATGATCATTGTTTTACCCGGTACAAACTCAGGATTCGTACCTACATCGAATTAACTAAATCTGAAAGGCTAAGCATTTTTCAAAACAATTTACCGCAAAATACTTAACAGATATCGAATTAGAACAACCCGCTAACATTGATTTGACTTATGAGCTCGTACTTTTCTTATTTTATTGCTTTACTTTTGGCATTCATGCTTTTAAATCGGCGGCCGAAAATATGCCTAACACCTTTCCCTTCATGCCTGACACCTCATATGAACTGGTTCCGTTTTTTGGAGGTATTGTTTCACCAGTAGTGTTTCACCAACTCTCCAACCCTTTTTGTTACTCCTCTCAGTTTTTCTACTCTCTGCTCTTCATAAGGTTCCTCTCTCTTTTCTTGTCAGATCCTCTATCGATTATCTCGTGACCGAATACCACGCAATGTGGACTGAAACTCGTTGTTGAGTGAATTGTGTTGTTGAGAACGAATTCAATCTCCGATATCTTCGTGTCCCATAGCTTTTGATCCTGTTTAGGAACGAATCATGGAATTGATGGTTCTATTTAACCGTTCGGTCAGGTTTGCTTGACTCCTATGTCGAGCATTAGCATTAGTAAATGTTGGAAGTCTTCTAACAACAATGTCGTCGCGTTGTCTGTGATGACAATTTGTGGTACAGAGAGTCGCCTAAACCACTCTTCCAATATTTTGTTAAGAGATATCGCTGATATCTTTCTCACAGGAGTAAGCAAGCATTACTTAGAGAATAGGTCCATGACCACTAATAAGTGTGCGTTGCCTTGTTTACTCCTGGGGAGAGACTGGATATAATCCATATAAATTATTTGGAAGGGTCGGTTTGCAATTCTCTGTTTTCCCATTTTTGGAGCTGTAGAAATAGTAGAATGTTTGTTTTCTTTGCATGGCTTACAATTCGCAATGTATTTTTTTTATATCTGCGGCCATGCGTGGACAATAGCATCGATTGGAATGCATAGTTTCCACTCAAAATGATAGTCCATAAGGTCGGATCTGGTTGATACGAACTTGAACAGTTTTCCATCGGTGATTTTAAAATCCATTTATTTTTCCGGGTCTACTTTAACATCTGCCAACTGTTTTTTATACCACCCATCATCGGGTTCCACATCGAGAAATTCAATCGATCGAGAAAGCGCATCGGGTACCACATTGTCTTTGCCCTTACGATGACGTATATCCAGATCAAACGGCTAAAATATTAACCTGCACTTAGTAATTCAGAAAAAGCACCAATTAATCAAAAAAGTGCCACTAAGTTATTAAGGCCTGTGCCAACAAATAATGTGTGATAAGCAATAGAAATTTAGAAATGAGCAATAAAAGATGAGAAAAGATCTTCGGATAATCTAATTGTGAGCGGTAAATCTGTCAAATAAAGCAACAGCTATTAGTATATGTGCCATTAAATATGGCTTAATTTCCGTCTAATGATGTAATTTGAGCACTAAACTACTCGCATATGTCTTGGAATTTTATTAGATTTTCTCATAAAAATAGTAAAATGAGCAATAAATAACTGAATAACCACAATTAAAAAAAACTCAAATGTCCTAAGTAGTAGATACAGTTACCCATCTTTAAATTCAAAAATAATTTGGAATCATGAAAACTTTCCCATGAAATAATCAAAAACACCATTTAAACACTAAATGGGTTCCAGAGAGCAGAAAATAAAGGCATGCATAACATTGGGAATGAGCCATAAAAAGTTGTGATGTGTTTTAGGACAAATTAAAAATTTCCATATGGAAGTGGTAAAATAAGCAATGAATATTCAATAATGTGCAATAGACAATGATATTTTTGCAAATGGACTTATGACTAAAGCCGCTACAGCGAAAAACGTGGCCTTTGCGTAAACTTGATTCGGGGTATACCGGGTCATTAGAATAAGATTCAAAATGAATGAAATGAATGATGAATAAGATTCAAAATGAATGAAATGAAGATTCAAAATGAATGAAATGAATTCTCTTGTTATTGTTATTCTGGTTGAACCTCTCAACGGAATCCCGTGTACTCATTTTGGTAGCCATTGGTAATCCCTTGAATATCCTTTGAAATAAAATGTTTTTAAGAATAACCCCTTCATAACTTCCCAAGAAATTAATCCGTTAAAACTGGAAGTTCTTATCATGGAGACAACGTCCAGAAATACCAGCATCTGTCTGTTTTGTTGTTTCCCAGAGATTGCATCGGGAACCGCCCAATATAATAGTAAGTTGCGATGTTTTACATGTTTCAGGCTTCTGACTGTGTGTAATCGCGGTGTAGTGGATGAGTGGATCAAGTACAAGGACGTTTGAACGACGAATTATGTTCGAAAATAATAAGATTTTACTGGCGTTGTTACCAATCTGCTTTGAAAAATGCAAGCCATTCAAATGAGTAGTCTTTTTCTAAGTGGTGCTTTATATTATAAACTTGTTCATATTTTTTATTTCGGTTTGTTGTTTTGATTTATGCACCTGGACATTTGATTTTTGTACTTTTCTTTGGCCTGGATACATTTTTCAACCGTATTATAGGTACTAACCACATTAAATGATCTTCCACACCCACAATATTTTTTTTTCCATACAAGCGACAGTCTTATGTATGATGTATGATATGTACTACCACCCATTGTAGCACGGAAACTACGTCCGACAGCAATAGGCTCTCCTCTCTGTTAGACTTGATCAAGCTTTAATAACCACTGATTATCCTAATCATGCCATTGTATGAAAGCCCAAAAAGGGGTTGGGTGGATCGATAGGCAACATCACTTATACGTATCCACAGGGATATAAAGAATCTCCTTTCAACAACAAGATTGAACAATTGGTCAAAAGAGCAAGCTATCTAACATGAGGATGCCCCATGGGCGGGGAAAAGAGCTCACCCTCTATTCACAAACTGTTAACAATGGGGAGTTGGCATTTCCACTCTCCCCATTCAGAGTGCTTCAATCGGGTGCCCTAATGGTCCCTCCCATTCCCATGAAATATTTATATGATAGTGTCTATATTTATGTAAATGAAAAATACTACAATCATTCGTATCTATTATAAACGATTTCCATTCGGTTGATCCTAAAATGCAAAAAAATTAGTAAAGTGTTATAGTGTAGAGTTCCGTGGTTCGCGCTTGAGCGCGTTTTCGGTCGTTTTCACCGATAGCAGCATTTCACCAAAATCTTGATTTGTGGTATCCTGAAAATGTTTGTTAAATTTTACAGAACTAACATTTATACATTTTAATTTACTGTTGCCATGATCACTATTTGCAGCTTGATGTTGATTTTATAACAGCAATCCGCTTTTATTTTAGCTGGTTTAATAATTATTGCTCCTGGGTTGGGAAAGCAGGAAGATTTAATTGACAAGAAGTTAAAGACAAATGGACATAAAAAACAATAAGCAATGGTTAAATCATCTATGAAGTAAAATCAATAAAACAATATCATCAAATATAAAAATATTGTGAGTAATGATACAGTAATGACAAAAATTGGAGCCGAATGACAAACAGCGCTGCACGAATCAGCTGAGCTCAGATTTCGAAAAAGGTCTTTTCGCAAACCGGAAATGAAAAATACATTAAGTAGTAAGTGCAAAAGCCTACCATAGATTCCGTTGCAGCTTCTTTTAATCAAGGCATTAGATACTTCTCAATCATAATGATAATTGGGTATATAAGACATAATAATTCAAAGTTTATATAACCTTTAAGGTGAAATTATAAAAAAAAATATGTTAGAATATAAATCACGAAAACACAAGTAATGATAAAAATGATAAAAATGATGATAAAGATAAATAATATTGGTTATGAATAAACAATGTCCTATAAGATAATATATAGTGAAGGGATATTATAATAAGAACTGAGAATTACATGTGTGCCGACTGCTGTTTTGTTGCAATTGTAGACAAACTTGCGCATCCATTATGAGCCAGAAAATTTAGACAATGTATGACAGCCATGAGAAAAAAAAATTAATTTTAAATTATAAATTATTTTAGCATACCTGATGACCTGGAAGACCTGAAAGATATGAGAATGGAAAATTAAGATATGATTTACCGGTCGCACCCCCTCACTTCGCTATTGTCGGATTGACAACATTGCCCAGGCTACGCCAACCAGCGTCTCCATGTTTCAGCTGGCAGTCTTTTGTGATCATATGACTCGTGGAGGCGTGAGGTAGGAACTTGTGAGGACCAGAGGTCGGTCGCACCCTCCTTAGAAGTTATCAACTCACCATTTGAAGCCCCCAAGCGACAGTCTTATGATTATTGGAAAACTCAACATATCATTTGATATAAATATGAATTGTATTAGCTCAATAACTCTTATTTGGAATGTATAGGAAAGGCATGTAAGATGGAACACGATCAGCGTATTGCTCGTAACATGTATAATTTTTATTTTTGTGCGGATCCCAAGACATTTTTCAAAAGAAGAACTAATAGGCTCCAACTTTGCTTAAGGAACTGATTATTTATAGTCATCAAAAAACAAATTATGTCCTATTTTCGGAATCCACCGGAAATTACAATTTCAAATAATGGCTTGTTAGATGGAACACGATTCGTTTTTTGCTCGTAACATGTATAGTTTTTATTTTTTCGAAAATTTTTCCAAAGAGGAACTAAAAGGCTCCAAGTTTGCCTACGGAACTGATTAATTATAGGTATCAAAAAAATATGGCCTTTTTACGAAATCCATCGAAAATTGCAATTTTAAAAAATATATTGTTATATATCAATTTATTTCGCTCGAACCGTCGGTTTTTTTTCGGTTTTTCGCTCGAACCGTCGTCGAGGACGGACGTGTTTCAAGTACGGTCCGTAATTAAATTTGTATATAAACTTTTTTCAACCTCTTGACAACGTAGCGTCGTGCGCTTCTCGTGCTTCGCCTGTTACTTCAATTTATTTTATTATTATTTTTTCCGTTAAATCATAACATCGCACGTGTTTTTTGCCGGCTTTTTGTGTCGCGTCGAACATTAACTACTAATCATAATGCCGTGCGGTGTCAAATCGTGTACCACAAATGACGACCACCTTCTTTGGAAGTGCGAATTCTGCAGCAGAACATACCATGCTGCCTGTATTGGAGTGCAACGGACCCGGGAGCGATTTATCACTTAATATGTGGTTCCCATGTGTACCGACTGTCAGGAAATTCTACGCAAGGAAACCGATGTGCGTTGAATGCTGCATCATCAGGAAGAACTTCTGAAAGCCATCCGCTCCCAGAATGACTCAAATCAGCGCATTGCTGCTGACCTGAAAAAGCTTTTCGCTGTGTCAATATTATTTGACAACCTTGACCACTTCTTCAAAGAAGTAATGGAAACGCTGACTAAGGTCAACAAAAGCCATGAGGTCGTAAGCACTTCAATCGACCACCATATGAAGTCGTGTGACTCACGTACGGCTTTAACATTAACCGGCATCGATAAATCAAATTCGATTATGTCACAAAAAATAAACAGTTTCCTAGACGATCGGCTCACTAGCCTACAAAACGACATGGCACTTTTAACGAAAATGTTCTACAAGAAGGCAATCGAACTTTGGGTACAGACAAAGAGCTACTGGCCTCAGCTAAAGCTCAATTTGCCGATCCACCTTCTACCACCGACCACCCAATTGCAGCACTCTCGGCTTCAAAGTTTAGCTTCATACAGGGTGAAACAATAAACCCATACCAACCAGAAAGGCAGAGCCAGCATTCACCCAATATCGTGCAAATAGTGGCTGAAAGTACTGCACTACTACTGCCTTCTAACAACCAACAACAGCAACAACAACAACAACCACAGCCAGCGAACCAACAACATCCAGCAAATCAGCAACAACAGCAACAACAAAATCAAGAATCACCAGCGGAAAATACCACGGCATCAACACATTTGGAATCGCACTCGACACCTCACTGGACACCCGACCCCATGCGTCCACCCATCGTAAACTTAACGCAGCAATCAGCTAATGGGGACAGGCGTTACTTAAAAGCTCGTTTGCGGGACTACAGAATCATGGAGACGGTGCGGACTTACCTTGCTTATCTCCATGACCAGCCAACAAATGTATGTACTCGCGGAATGACTAAAATAAGTGCCTCAGTAATGCTAGCAGCGGAAGGTTTACCTACGGACACCAACCTTCTACGTGAAATTTTCCTGGACGTTTACAAAGAGATGGGAGTATCACGCAATGACGCCTTGGCAGACCTGCAGTCACACCGCACATCTTTATCCAGCGATCGAACACACCGCCTGCAGCAACTACGTGTGTGTAGCACCAAATTTTACTCTACCTCCCCAGGGTCACATTTTCGGAAATAACGACGCCTTCCATAGAAGAAGAAGAAACGACGCCCTCCATAGAAGATGAAGAAACCTCATCAATATCGGTAAATATTTCATCAACCGACGCGCTTCCCACAATTTCTTCACCAAAACAGAATGCTACTGAAATTTTGATTTATTGTCAAAATTTCAATCGCATGAAAAGCCTATCAAAAATGAAAGAAATTCATAAAAATCTTCTTGGTACATCCTTTTCGATTATTCTGGCAACTGAAACTAGCTGGGATGAAAGTGTAAAAAGTGAAGAAATTTTCGGAAGTGCGTATAACGTATTCAGAAATGATAGGAATCTTCTTGAGTCTGGAAAGAAGTCAGGCGGTGGAGTCCTCGTAGCCGTCTCTGCAAAATTCAACTCAGAAATAATTCTCTCATCAAAATTTAATGAATTTGAGCATGTTTGGGTGAAATCTCATATAGCAGGTGAAACACACGTATTTGCCTCTGTGTATTTTCCACCATATAATGCTAATAAAAATACATATGAAAAGTTTTTCGAATGTGCAGAAAATTTTTTATCTGAACTTCCTCCTGAAGTGAAAGTTCACATCAATGGGGACTTTAATCAACGCGACGCTGACTTCATTCTAGACTCCGAAAATGAAAATATCTTACTCCCAGTCGTTGGGGAGAATATTACTTTGCAATTCATATTCGACGAAATCGCAAAACTTGGACTTAATCAAGTAAACCACATCAGAAATGAAGAAAATTGTTTTTTGGACTTCTTACTCACGAATATTCAAGAAGATTTCTGTGTGACTGAATCGCTGAACCCATTATGGAAAAATGAAATGCGTCACACGGCAATCGAATATTCTTTATTTATACATGAATATCAAAGACCCAACGACTGTGAATATGAAGAAGTCTTTGAATACAGACTAGCTAATTATGCGAATATCAGAAGCAAACTAAACAATGTAAACTGGCAGGAAATTTTCAAGAATGAAGGAAATGTCGAAACTGTTGTAGACATTTTTTATAAAATTTTATCGGAAATAATTTTGCAAGAAATACCTTTGAAGAAAAAACGACGTCACCGAAATACGAGTGATCCAGTCTGGTTTAACAGACAAATCAAAAATTTAAAAAATCGAAAGCAGAAAGCTCACAAAATTTTCAAAAAATTCAACAGTAGTGAAAATTTAGCAAACTATCTGGACATATGCGACCAATTGAATCTAGCCATGGGTATTGCGCTTGAAGAATACAATACAAAAACTGAACTTGAAATAAAGTCATGCCCGAAGAACTTCTAAATCTGACATACGTAATTATCGTGGAATAGCCATTATCTCTTGTATTCCTAAACTTTTCGAGGCAATTGTCAATGAAAAATTATTTCTCCAAATCAAAAATCAAATAACTGACAAGCAACACGGCTTTTTTAAGGGCCGTTCAACCTCGACAAATTTAATTGAATTTATAGACTATTCATTGAATGCAATGGATAATGGAAACCACGTAGAAGCTCTCTATACAGACTTTAGCAAGGCTTTTGATCGTATTGACATACCAATGCTACTTTTCAAACTACAAAAACATGGGATTGAACCTGGACTCTTGAAATGGCTTGAATCATACTTAACCAGCCGCCAACAAATAATAAAATTAAATGGAAAGAAATCAAATCCTATTCAAGTCACTTCTGTTGTCCCACAAGGCTCTCATTTAGGACCCCTTCTTTTTATTTTGTACGTAAATGACATTTCCTTTATTCTTAAAAATATTAAAGTACTAATCTATGCCAATGACATGAAGCTTTATTTGGAAATACGAAATAAGGAAGACATCAACTTATTCCAGAATGAAATAAACATATTCTACACGCCAGACAAAAAAAGCCTATTAGAGCTGAATGTAAAAAAATGCAACTCAATATCATTTAGCAAAAAAATAACAACACCAAACATATCAATTTCACTAGGTAATCAAAAAGTAGAAAAATGTGAAAGAGTTAGGGACTTAGGAATAATCTTAGACTCCAAACTTAATTTCATAGACCACTACAACACAATTATTCACAGGGCAAATAACATGCTGGGCTTTATTAAGCGCTTTTGTCATAATTTTCAGGACCCATACACTATTAAAACACTATACATAGCTTATGTTAGGTCTATTCTAGAATATTGCAGCATTGTATGGTCTCCTCATTTAACCACACACGAAAACAGAATAGAATCAGTACAAAAGCAATTTCTATTATATGCTCTTCGTAGGTTGGGTTGGACATCATTTCGTCTTCCATCATATGAAGCGCGTTGCATGCTTATAAACATCCAAACATTGAAAGAGCGTCGTGAGTATGCAAGCGTTTCATTTGTAAACGATATCGTTTCGCAGCGTATTGACTCACCAGAACTTTTATCAAAATTAAACATATATGCACCTATTCGGCAACTTCGAAATCGTAACCTATTCGCCATCAGCCATCGTCGCACAAACTATGCAACAAATGGACCAATAAATCGCATGATGACCTCTTACAATAAACACTGCGAAATCATTGACTTTACAATGTCTCGGCATAAACTAAAACAGTATTTTAGCTCCATAAGAAACCAGAACATACAAGAATGAATAATATTATATTATATTTAATATATATTATATGGTCTACTTATGATTGACGACAATAAATAAGAGATAAAAGATATTGTTGATTCCATCCCGCATAATCACAAACCATTCCTGGACCATTTATCTTATTGTTGACGACCGTTTCCGTTATTGTTACGACATTTACCCTTATAGATGACAATCATAAACTAACTATCTCCTATATAGTTTTAACAATATGTCAGATGGTAAAAGGCCAAATAACAATATGCTGAATAGGCGGTTAAGTAAGGTTACCATAAAAAAATGGGAATTTTCACGAACAAAATTCTTGCTGTACTCTATGCCAAAAAGGTGGTATATAATCCAGACCGAATGCAGACAATATAAAACCTTTCGATGACAATATGGCAGATGTTAACAATATGTGTTAATGTAGAGGTTGTATGGTGAAAATGAGATTCAATTATTGGATAACAATAACATAATATGTGATAATATATCTTACATTCGTAATACAGTTTCGACTATATAGCAAATTGTTTTTCCTTATGCGGGATGGCATTTCCAAACAAAGAAAATATCATTTATATGTTTTAAAATGAAAAAAAAAATGTGTTCCATCTTACAAGCTCAACAGTGTTCCATTTTACAAACATGAAGCCATAAACACAAAACATCAAAAATTGTTTAACTTTACGATTTCTTTGGAAATGCCTTTGGATCATAAAAATACACAAAAAATACTAGCCAATACAAATGTTAACCTTTTGAATCGTCAGCGCGATAGTGTTGTTATAGCGAATGTCAAAAGTGGCGCTGTTCCATCTTACAAGCCTTTCCTCTACAAGTTCATAAGTCCATTTGCAAAAATTTCATTGTCTATTGCACATTTTGCCACTTCCATTATTTGACCACTTCCATATGGAAATTTTTAATTTGCCCTGAAACACATCATAAATTTTTATGGCTCATTTCCAATTTTAAGCATGAATCTGTTTTCTGCTCTCTGGAACCTATTCAGTTTTTAAATGATGTTTTTGATTATTTCATGCGAAAGTTTTCACGATATCAAATTATTTTTGAATTTAAAGATGGGTTGCTGTATCTACTACTCAGGACATTTGAGTTTTTTTTTATTGTGGTTATTGAGTTATTTATTGCTCATTTTACTATTTTAATGGGAAAATCCTATACAATTCAAAGACATATGCGAGTAGTTTAGTTCTCAAATTACATCATTTGGTGGAAATTAAGCCATATTTAATTGCACATATACTAATAGCTGTTGCTTTATTTGACAGATTTACCGCTCACAATTAGATTATCCGAAGATCTTTTCTCATCTTTTATTGCTCATTTCTAAATTTTTATTGCTGATCACACATTATTTGTTGGCACAGGCCTTAATAACTTAGTGGCACTTTTTTCATTTCTTATTGCTCAAATCTTTTTTTTAATTGATGATTAATTATGCTGCCCAGATCAAACTGCTGCAATTCAATACTCCAACGGCTAAGGCGAGATGAAGATCGCCATTTCGCTCGCATTAGAAATGTCAGGGCAGAGGAGTCAGTTATCAACGTGAACTTCGTCCCCTCTACATAGCATCTGAGACCTTCTTTCTTGGCCACTTGGTAATTGAGTTCAGCACCCTTAAGTTTCTCCGAATGGTAAGCTATCACCTTTTCGTCCCCATCGTGAATCTGTGTTAAAATACCTGCGATAGCGTTGTCACTTGTGTCCGTTTGGACTGTGAACGGGAGCGTGAAATCTGGATTGACCATCACAGGAGCAGAGATAAGTTTCTCCTTGATGACCTTGAAAGCATTGTTGGCTGCTGAGTTCCATTGCACCCTTTTTGCCTTATTTTTCAGTAAGTCAGTGAGAGGTGCTGTTATTTCGCTATATTTTGCGATAAACCTACGATAGTAATTAATCTGATAGTTATTCTTTTATATCGGGACTTCCTTTTTTTCCTCCTACAGGTTTTACCTGGTATTCAGGGTCGATTCTTAGCTCCGGGGTAAATTGGGCGGAAAGACTTCCCTTAAACTGTGTATCCAGAGGTGGAGCAAGCAAAGATAGAAAAAAATGGATTCAGTTCGTCAAGGAAGAACACTATAACGTATTTCTATTTCTTTGAAAGTTAAATAATTTATTATTTTTTTATTGGAAAGAAATAAGGAAAGGGAAGGGAAATTTACCATTTCTGTTTACTGCTGATAGGGGCCAGTATCACCGTCATCGAAGAAGTTGTCGACCATCCAGTGGGTGGTTTTGCGTACTTCGTATGCTCGTCCATTCCACCTTGTTTCGTGCCGCCGGCTTTGGTTAGGCGAGAATATTTCCTGGGACTGTATAGCACTTTTTGACTGACACCCAGGCCGTTGTCCGCTTGATGTCCTATATTCTCCACTTCACTCTGTGCCAGTCACCGTAAATAAGAGTCGTGCAAACACTCACGAACTGTGGAAACTTTTCCTTACTAGATGCTGAGCCCAGCGATGACAGCTGCTTATATCAGCTGACTCCGTATGCTAGTGTGGAAGCCATCTCATCAACAGTAAGGATCGTCTGTGGGAGCGCCCTGAATTGCACGTAACGATTGTCATGGTAAATGAGGGAATAGGGATGTCCAGGATAGGAAATGGGTGATAATTTTCGATTAAATACAGGTTACAAATCATACCGAGGAATCGACGAAGCTGTCTAACCGAGTTCGAAACCTGATATCCTAAGATCGCTTGTACGCGATCTGAATTAGGCCGTAATCCATCCTGGGATAAAATATATCCCAGGTACAGTAATTCTTGGCAGCAAAATTCCGAATTTATGCAGAGATTTGCTTCCCACAACCGTTTTGCTAGATCTTCAAGTTTAGGTAGACAAATATTGCCGGTTCTAGTGCTCCGTGCCTCAGTACATGATCCATCAACTTGCTGAGTGTAGCAGGACTGTTAACCAATCCAAACGGAAGCCGTGTAAATTGGAATAGTCCCCTACCCGGAATCGAAAAAGCGGTGCATTTTCTTGAATTCGGATTTAACGGAATTTGGAGGAAAGCTTGGGATAAATCGATCGTTGTCAGGTATTTCACCGGTCCCGAGTGACTCAAGATCCTATTTTGGTGTGGCAATGGATAAGCATCCCTCTTAGTCCTCTCGTTTTCTAGCATCAAAACACAAACGAACCTCCAGCGAATCACGCTTTGCAACTGGTACTACTGGAAGAGACCAGTCTGAATTAGACTCCTCGACGATCCAATCCCGAATCATGTTATCTACCGCTATGTGGATTTTTCGTTAAATTTCTGGGCTCCATGGATACGGATTATTCCGCACTGGATCCGCTTGTTGGAATTCCTCTTTAATCTCAACTGTATGGGAGATTAAATCTGCCATTCCGAATTTTCCTGGTTCTGCACCTAGGAATTGCTTTTTTACCTGTTCCAACCTTGTTTCTGTTCATCTGTCATCTCCTCTTCTTTTTCTTCCTCTTCGCTGTTTTTTCTAACTCTTATAAAGAGTGGGTCTGTATGAACGGACTGATTCCAAATTTAAGCCAGAAATCATACCTCCGTTTGAGCTGCGGAGCGATCAAGACGGATAAAAATTTTGTAGTTCCATTGAAAGTGATTGGAACATCCGAACATCCAAGAACTTCTAAATTTTCCCCACCTGCTGTTTTTGCGTTGGCTCTAGTTTTTTAATTTAGCTGTTTGATTAATTTTCGCGCTCTGAACCCTAAAACAGTCCGTGCACCTCCACTATCAAGAAGTCTAGTCAACTCAATTCCCATCAGTTGGACTCGCGTAAATGGTCTGGCATCTCCACTAAGCTTGACGAGCAATGATGCAATCTGCTCCTGCTTTTTGGAACGATTTGCCACCCTTGAGTAACCTAATTGTTGAAGTATGGCTGCTGAATCCCCTGAAAAATCTTGCTGAGGACTTTCGGAGTCGACTTGACTGCTCAGCCTAATTGAGCAGTCTTTTTGACGTTTTTTGACTGACAGGATGGGCAATTGGTTGTCGAAAATCCCGGAAAATCACATTGTTCACAAAATTCATGTTTCTCCTGTCGACAATCCTTTGCCGAGTGTCCCTCCTCGTGACAGTTAAAACAAACTCCACATTTAATGGGAATGTACCCAAGTAACCACGAGACTGTAATAGCAAGCATATATAGGGCAAATGCATTACATACGTCTAGTGCATCATTGAAGTTGGATTAAAGCTGAAAAGGGCCCCACTACGACCGAACTAATGCTATATCTTTTGTAATGCCATAAGACATTGCTAAAGTAGCATTATTGCATTGGTAACGCATCACTACATTCTTAAGCTAATCTAACGCTTCATTACTTGACAACTGTTGAATTTATGCGATCCCGCATTACCGATGTTGATTTCGGGTTGAACAAGTGCAATAATATAATGCTTGTGGTTACTTGGGTATGCTTTAACTATCCTTTGAAGTGCACTTGTACCACTAGGGCCAGGTTTTGGATTAAACTGTCTCAAATTCTGGGTTTGCTTGCTGTCCTCCCAAGTAACCACGAGGCTGTGATTATGGATTCAATTAAATCTCAAACGGATGCCAATCTTCAAGTAGCTGCTGACCTCAAAGTGCTCAAAAAGCTTAGTACAATAGATGTGTTGTTCGATAATATTGAGGTCCAACTTAAAGAATCGGTGACGAATGTAAACGAAAATACATCGTTGACAGTTGAAAACGCTGTGTCGTCAATATCGCGCGATTTCGAGCATATCTCGGTCAATGATTCCGAGCTCGTGGCTATAAAAAACCGCTTAACATCGCTGGTCAATATTTCAATGGAAACCACGAGAAGTCGCATTGCAGAGTACGTGAAGGATCTTACGAATGATTTGACCAGAGAACTGAAAAAAATCTGCAATGAAGGCCAGACCTTGAGCGGCGTTACCATTGACATGGCCGCTCATTGTAATCAAAACACTGCTAACGCATCTGTTCAAACGCGTGATGCTTTGAATGAAGTAAATGTTACGATGGAGAATAAGGCCGAGATTTATGATTCGTAACACAATATAAACTTTATTCAACAAAATACAATAAACGAATTAAAATATAATGAGCGAGCAGACTGTTGCTTATTATCTCGTGACCATGATGACGTCTCTCCTATTCTCTTGTTCTTGTAGAAGGTGGCATGACTGCCAAGTGACAGCCGCACAGTAGAGTCGCAGAGTGGGTTCCGAGGGGTGCCTCAACACCTCCCCTTTTTAGTACACCTGGTAGGGTTCATATCGAACTGGTACCCGGCGCTGTCTCGATGATCGTCGCCGGATAACTTCATCTAGTTCAGGTTGTCTATCAGGAGATGTTTGTCGACAGTTATCTTGATCAGGTTCCATCACATCGCTCAAGAACTCCAGCTGTAGCTCATTCAGTCCTTCAGGCTCAGCAGGTGGTTTGACAGTTTCTGCTTTCGGATTCGAGCTGTTCAAACCCCACGTGTCGAGCAGGATCTCAAGTGGAACCCTCGGTTCTGTCACTTCTGGCGAGCTGTCCACGTAACGTTTCCACAGCTGGTTGCTATGAGAGCGGATAAGACGTTGACGATCAGGCAGCCAAACGTTGTACATTACTTGCCCGATGCGCTATAACCACTTCTCCTGGTACCCAGCTCCACTCGTATCCATGGTGCACTTGAGCGTACACTCTATCTTTCACTTCAAAGACCTTCGATTTTGCTCCGTGCTTCTCGTCGAACTGGATTGCCTGCCTGGAATTACCATCCTTGAAGAATTTGCTTGGCGGTCTCATGAGCTCAAACGATGTTCAAAGTGGCTTTCCGAACAAAATCTCCGCTCGTGATTTTCCTCCTGGTGCGTTACGACTAGGTGTGGATCTATAGCAGAGCAAGAAAGTATCGATGGCCTTTTCTAGATCTTCCCCTCCTGCTTGAATTTTCTTTATCGTTCTTTTGAACGTGTCAACGAACCGCTCAACTAATCCGTTGCTTTGTGGGTGAAATCCCGAATAGAAATGGTGATGTAAAAAATATTAGCAGACATCTTCCAAACATTAAATTTTAATGTGGGTTGTCGTATTCCATATGTATTCAGAGTTCGAAGCTACCACCTACTACATATAAATACAACATATTTAAACTTCACATTAAAAACAAACGTATTGATGATGTTAAATTTAACATCAGAACACGTCCTATAAAACTAGAATCAAAAAGTACATGAAAATCAAACGTTATGTATGTGTGAAATGTTGTGTACCTAAGCCATCTAAACACATCTGATGACATTAGAATTGGCCGTTACCTTAGAAATAAACTTCATTCTGCTGTAAAAGAGTGCAAGTCTATAGCGTAAGAAAACTTCTTACAACATAAGAATGAAACGTTACAATAGAACGATAAACCCAAGGGCCTTTGTGAAGTAAAATGTTGCATGCATAATAAGCCAGAATAAATCCTGTGTCATAACAATCACACGTTGCGTTCAAATCCATGTTCTGATAGATGTAAAATGTTGTACACATAAAATATCGGAACATATCCGAAGCGATTAGAATTAAATGTAATATAAAAATCGTATATGTTTTGGCGATATTGGTGCATGCTTACTTTATGTACTTTATGCAACACCCGAATAAAAATTTACCTTAGTCTAACAGATTATTTGCTTTTAATGTTATTATCTACAACTGAAAACATCCGGAAAAGATACACCGTCACGTTTTTCTACAACTGAATGCATCATACATCATCTCTTTTATTGGAAAAAATCGACACTTGAAAACATATGTAAGATGTTTATTCATAACCTTTGATACATCTGAAAACATCAAAAATCTTTAGACTATGCGGTTTTATTCAAATACATTTGAAAACATCAATAAGCTTTTATACCTTAAAACATCAACAAAACATATTGTTTGAATGTCAATAATCGTGTCATCAAAGTGACATTAGAATAGAAAAAAATTGTTTGAAAATGTCTGATGTTAACATCATGTTACCTTGCCTAAATACAGCGAAATCGATCTGATCTCTAATGTTCAACGTAAGATATACATTTGAATTTCATGTTGATGTAGACATTGAAATTAGACATGAGCCTGATGTAAATTTTTATACGGGATGGTGCTGTTTTCAGGTGAATGATTTCGTTGGACTCACAGAATCTCTCGAAAGCATCGCTTGTTAATTGCGCCCCGTTATCCGAGACGAGACTCCGGCATTCCGAATCGGCTGAAAATTTTGCGAAGGATAACGATGGTTGCTGTAGAAGTAATCCGCTTCGTTGGAACCACCTCAGGCCATTTGGAGAGCGAATCTACCGACAGCAGAAAATACGTGTCGTTGATTGGACCCGCAAAATCTACGTGGACCCTTTGCCAAGGCTTTTTCAGAATTGTCCAGGATTCCAACTTCGTCTTAGCATCCGTTTTAGCAACAGCAGCGCATTCCTGACAGGTACACAAAATTGCGCGCTAGTGACCGCATTCGCTCGATGCCAGGGTGCCCCTTGTGTAACTGCTGGAGCACTTTTTGTTGTAGCTTCTTCGGAATAACGACCCGTTCGCTATACATGAGAACCTTATGAGCCTCGTACAGAGATTCCCGACGTACAAAAAACTGCTGCACCCCTGGTTCTTCAGATGTTGCTTTGTTCGGCCAGCCGTTTCTGATGAAGTGCCTGACTTTGGTGAGAATTTCATCTTGGGTTGTCTCTTCCGCAATCATTTTGTACGACACCAGAAGATGGACTGGCCAACGATGTTGCAGATGACCTTCTTGACCTCTAAGGATGCAATCACGTAATCTTCATCCGGCTTTATGTGCGAATTAATCAGGCGCGACAGTATATCAGCGTGCCCAAAATGATCGGTCGAAATATACTCAATTTGGAAATCGTACAATAACATGGTGAAGGCCCATCTTTGAAGGCGGTTGGCCGTGTACGGTGGAATTACTCGTTTCAATCCGAAGATGGCTAACAATGGTTTATGGTCAGTTTGAAGGGTGAAGCGTCTTCCATAGACCATTCGATGAAATTTGGTATCGGCATAGACCAAACCCAACGCCTCTTTTTCGAATCGGCTGTACCGTGACTCTGCCGGTGTGAGACTTCTAGATGCATGGTACACAGCCTTTTCGGAACCGTCAGAAAATCGGTGAGCATTCCGAGCGCCTATGCCCACATTCGATGCGTCCGCTGACACCATAATGTCGAACTGAGTGCGTGAGCATTAACGGTGACTGCAAAACATCATTGAAACGGTCGAACGATTGTTGGCAAGCCTCGAACCATTGAAAACTGGTCCCTTGCTTCAATAAATCGTCCAGTGGCTGGCGAAGTTTTCGCATTTCCCGGATGTACTTTTCGTAATAATTGATCGCACCTAAGTGCAATCGGAGCGTTGGCACGCCGTTCGGAGGAGGCATGTTTGCAATCGTTTTCACCTTGTCTGGATCAGGGCAGATGCCATCCGAATCCAAAAGTTGACCCAAGTACTTCACCTGGCACATGAAGAATCGGCACTTGTTGAACTTCACCGTGAACCCGTAATCTTGAAGCCGCTCCAGTACTCTGTGCAAGTTCCGCATATGCTCTTCTTCTGTGCGACCCCCGACGAGTATATCATCGAGGTATGGGCAGGTACACTACAATCCGGCTAACATTGCATCCATAATTTACTGGAGAGCCCCCGGGGCGCTCTTGATACCGGGTGACAGTCGGTTGAACTGATAGAGGCCCTTGTGGGTATTAATGTTGATCAGCTTTCTGCTTTCCGCGTCCACCTCGACTTGGAGGTACGCTTCCGATAAGTCGTTGTGGCTGAACATGACGCAATTAGCCATTCGGTTGAAAATATCCTCCGGAAGAGGGAGAGGGTAGCTGTTTGCTTCAAGTGAATCGTTCAACCCGGTGGAAAAATCGGCGCATATCCGAACCGAATGATTCGGTTCACGTACCACCACGATGGGTGCTGCCCGATCCGCGTACGTAATTGGAGTGATGATACCTTTATCCTGCAGCCGTTTCAACTCGTCTTCCACAACTGCTTCCATACTATACGATACCGGTCGCTTTGGCTTGAATACAGGACGGGCGTCTTGCTTGAGCGACAAGTGAACCTGCATCTTTGAGCACAGACCCAGACGATCGGTGAACACCTTCGGGAACCGGGTTTTCAATTCGACTATTTGTTGGTCTTCTGGCTTGACGTCAAGCAACTTGCAGAACGATGAAAATGGTACGTCCCAAAGGCCGAAATCGTCCAGTAGGTCTGAGCCTAAAACGTTCAGAGAGAGGTTAGAGCAACAAACGTAAACATTACCTTCTCTTTGGTCGCCGCCGATGGTGACGGAGGCACGGAACATGGCATCGCTTCCCAGCTTATCACCCGACGCTGTCTGAACATCACAATCTGGACGAGACATCTGCGGAGCACCGATTTTGATCCAGTTTTGCCTGGATATGATAGTAATATCGGAGCCGGAATCCAGCTGGAGATTGACTGGAACACCGTTGATTTCTGTCTCGACATATCGCCTACTTCGCTTCAAATTCTTCACGATGACGATTTTGCTTGAGTGCCAGCTTCGAGATTCCTGCCGCGCTTGCTGCTTCCCTTTTCCTGGTTTTGGACGTTGCTTCGATGAAAAACAGCTACAATAACCCTCTTTGTGACCAGTTTCGCCACACTCGCGGCATTTATGGTCCTTGTAGCTACACTGGCTCGAAAAATGCATGCCGCCGCAGGACCAGCAGGGTGACTTCGGCAGGTTGTCCTTGCTTCGGTTTGACTTTTCCTTCCGGTTGCGCGTTTGAACGGCATTGGCTGCAGCAACAGTTGACGTGGATTGTTTTCCTCCAATGAGCACCGTATCCTGCTTCAAGTTGATAAGACTTTTGCACTCTTCGACGATCTTCTCAAGTGTCGTATCGCTTGTCTCATTCATTCGGGAAAGAAGCCGCATCCGGATGTCCGAATCCTTTTGAGATTTGAGTCCGCATACAAAAATGAGGCATTTAAATTGATCCTCTTTCAGCTCTTGGAGCTTGAAATCAACACAAGCACGGTTGACTTTACACGAGAAACTGATAAAATCCTCACCATCTTCTTTCGCTGTCTGGAGACACTGGTATCGTCGATGAAACGTAGAGACTGGTGTGCCAAAAATGGTCTTTAATTTGGCTATCGTCTCCTCAAACAAAAACTCCTTCGATAGCATCGGGAGGATAAACGACGTGTACCGCTCGTGCGCAGCGGGATTTAACTTTCGTAGCAACAGTCGTACCTTCGCATCACCTGGAAGTTGTGCCGCATCCTTTTCAAAAAGGTCCGCGTAGCATGAGAACCAGGTCAGCGTAGCGGGAGTCATATGCGAACTCTGTGATATTCGTCGCCAGAGAATCCAATATCAGCTCACTACGGTTAGCGTTTTGAACGGTTCCCTGGATCGCCGTCATTTGCCTTGCCAATTGTGCCATCAGCGTTTGCTAATTGTTGAGAATTTCCAAGATGGTTTCTTTGAAAGGCTGCTCTGGCTGCTGCTCTCCTTCATATCCGGACGATGCTGGCTGAATCGGCATCTTCCACGAGCTTTACGGCGCCGCGGTTTTTACTTTTCGACGCGAAATAACTCGACGCGAACTTTCACAGACTCGGCGCCAATTTGTTACGATGGAGAATAAGGCTGAGACTTATGATTCGTAGCACAATATAAACTTTATTCAACAAAATACACTAAACGAATTAAAATATAATGAGCGAGCAGACTGTTGCTTATTATCTCGTGACCATGATGACGTCTGTAAGTATAAGCCACCTCAATCGGGAGCGCCTATGAAACTCCCCGAATACAATGACCTCATGGTCGGCACGCTCACCGGACAATGTTTCACGAAGCAGGAAATAATCGCACTGATAAGTATAAAAACTCCTCGAGCACTTCACATTCACAATTTCTATTTATCTCCCACTTTCTTAATGTCTCTCTGACCTTCTGTTCTTCGGGGCCCCTTGCAGTTTCACCACCACGTATCCACGTTGACTGCTCCTCTCGACGGCTGGTTTTCCTAATGCTTCGGGTTTCCAGTTCCGACGATGCGCGTTCGCTCTTCCGGATGCTGATGGGGTAGGGATGGCGATGACTTCTCATAACTACCGTCCTGGGCCACCGAGTATGTTGACGGACTCGGAATGATGTATAGTGTGATGCCCTAGGAACGGTGCAGGCTTCCGGTACGTCTACCGGGGATTCCAGGGACTCTGTACAAAAATACAGCGAGCTCCTAACGGACAAGTAGTTTGTGTTAGGACTTTTGTCTTCCATGGCAGTTACGGGCAAGTTACCTGCTGTTCACTATTTAAGTGCTTCTACTGATGTGCACTTATAAAGGATTTTGTGTTTTCCAAAAGTTCGAGGATTATCGACCGTTCAACTTGATGGTTTACTAATGATTAAAACCTATCGAGCTGGATATGTGAGTCTACTGGGTCATGGGGTCACCGCCCTCAGCATACGGCCAGTGACCCAAGCCAATCACATTCATTGTGCCTGCTATCGCGCAGTTCGTAATGGCCTTTTCTATCGCCACCCCTCATGGCCGCCCAATAAGAGTTGTTTTCCGTCCATCTGGTGGTGGGTTGTGTAGACGTCGGTGAGATGGTGGCTGCGTACTGTGGGGATGATATCTGCCAGGGAGCTTTGATGACGGAGAAAACTACCACCACATGCGATCACTTCCTGCACATGAATACACGAATACACGATATTGAACACGACAATCTCAAAAACACTCGGAACTGAAACGCGAACACTTACACGTCTCTCCTATTCTCTTGTTCTTGTAGAAGGTGGCATGACTGCCAAGTGACAGCCACACAGTAGAGTCGCAGAGTGGGTGCCGAGGGGTGCCCCAACAGTAAAAAATATAGCCAATACAGTTGGTTATATTTTTAATGAAGTAAAACCGGTTGCTTGTGCAATTAACACTTTGGACAACAATATTAACGCTGCTCGTTGGGCACCAGCGGTGTCACCCCCCAGCCTTATGAACAAATTAAATACAGCTGATCGTGACACAAAATGCACTCCAAGAAGGATGGCGCACACTAGGGTCGAAACGAATTTGGCGCTCTAACTGGACTGAATATGATTTACGAAGGCAACGTCATGTTCAGCAGCAGAAGGCCAGAGATAAGGCAATAAAGCGAAGGAAAGCAAATAAAAAAACAATGGAACAGGAGTACCAATGGTTCCAACAGACATCTTCAACAAGGATTTTCGGGATGTCAGCAAACTAGCTTCAGGAACAATATCAACAACAACATTTGCAGCAGTAACAACACAAATTACACTAATCGTATCGGTCATCAAAATAGTCACTCAGCAGTTCTTCCAATGGCTAGGGATCTACTTGCAGCAGCAAAGGTGGCATTTTCCAGGCCCCCTTCGGTTGAAATCCCGCGTTGGATCGGATTTCGACGTGGTGAGACATTAAACCCATACACGATAGATCATCAGCTACCGCAACCGCATCCAAGCCCATTTACCCCACCGCCTGCAGAAAACTCTTTAACATCGTGCGAAACGTGTGCACATAGGCATTCATTTTTTCGTCCATATTAACGCTCTCTGCAGAGGAAGTACCCGACGATTTTATGGATTTGACGAGCACTCAACATGAGGAAGAGGAGGTAATTAGTTTAAATAGTGTAGATAGGTCACATAAATTGCAGCACTAATATAATGCTTGTGGTTACTAGGGCTGATTCATCTGCTTCTGTGGAAATTTTCGCTGGTTATTTGCAACCTCATTTCCGGTTTTCCCCGGTGGATATTCTCCTGATTTATAATTCGGATTAAAGTTCCTTCCTTGATAACCCCCTCTGTTATCTGGTTGAAATCTATTATTTGTTTCGTATCTACTGTTGTACTTTTTCTGCTGTTGGATTTCCTCAATTGGTTGGTTTGGTCTACTGAATCTATTCTCCTTTTTGATATACACTTGCAAAATAATTGAATCAAATTTTTTACCAAATTCCCTCATTTTAGGTATGTACGTTACATTGGCCGCTAGCATAGCTGTTCTGCAATCCGACCTGGTGTTTCGGAACAAGACGTCAAATTTTTTACTGTCATCCCACGATTTGGACATACTACGGATAATTTTCACCATGTCCAGATAATAATCCTGGAATTTCTCCCTAGGGCCTTGTCTCCACGAACAAGCCAGACGTTCGTACTGGTAGTCAATATCCTCAGATAAAAACTCACTTTTTAGTTCTTTGGTTAAATTCTCCCACGTTTCTAGCTCGTTACTTCCATTGACCTCCATGAACCATGCTCTCGCTTTTCGCGTGAATAAGTGATGTGCAGACAAGAACAGTTCCGCTTCAGTAAACCCTTCCGATCTCGCATTGAATTCAACTTCCTTCAGAAACTCATTTAACCTCCTTTCATTATCCAATCCATCATATCTAACCGACCATTTATGCACCGGTAATTGGTGGCTTTTTGGTTTCTCTACCCCTATTCTCTGTCTCTTATTAGAATTTTCCTGATTTGACAACTGAACCTTCCTATTCCCTTCACTTATACTTTCCATTGAACTATATCTCTGCTTAACCCATTCAAAAAAATTCTGTTTATTGCTACCCTGTCGTTCATCATTCTCATTTTGAACCGTTCTCTCATGTACGGGTGTGCTGCACTTCTGTTTCGTATGTTCATTTTCCTTGTCAAGCTGTCTGGCTGTATTCGAAACCTCTAGTGCCTGAATACGTCTCAACAGCTGATTTACCACTACTTTCAAACGTTCATTCTCGTCGGAGAGCTCATTTACAACCCTATCTCTGATATTCTCATCCTCTTCAACAGCACCTCCAACTGCACCTTCATCGTCGTCCGAATTATGTTGAGTATTTTCTCCTGTATCATTTTCTCTTCTATGCTCACTTTCATGCTGCTCATCCGTAATACCTATTGGATCGATCACATCGATCACATCTCTCGCTTCATCTATTCGCTCTTCGCGTGCCTGTCGTAAACTTTCATTGATTATACTAACTTCTGCCACTCTCACTTCTGAAAGTGGTGAGATGGCTAAAAAATACATGTTCAGTCTTACACACTCTCCTACAATTATGATTATACTGTTTAAATCTGCTTCTTCTTTAGTATGGGACTTAAGTCGTTCCATCCTGAAGAAAATGTGAAGAAGTTTGGTTTTAAATATTTGGTCTAGTGCCTGGTCTGGTGCCTTCTTCGTTTTCTTTTCTTCTAACGCTGTCTTCGTTTTTAAAAGTATTTCATCACAGATTTTAATTCATCAAGCGAAGTAATCCAATTTCGTCTGAAATTAACGTTACTTTTTTCTCTTTCAGTCTTCAACAAACTACGCAACGTTCTCTCTTGTTTACTACGAGACTCGGCTTCCATGTTCATCTCACGAATTTCCAACTCATGGTTCAATTCGTTATCGGTCAAATGAGCCGGATTCAACGCAAAATATTGTGGCTGCAATTGAACCTGCTCCATTTTCAGAGTTTGTCAAAAACTTCAAGGGAATTATAATATTTTAAAATGTAGAAGAACAAAGTAATTTTTTTTTTTTTTGAAAATGTTAATAATTTAAAAAATCTTAATTTTATGCTTGAAAATAAATCCAACTTTCTCTCTGGTGTTTTAATATCTTCCTCCGAATATACACTGTAATAATGAAACACTTCACTCCACGCTAACGGAAATCAACTTTTGACTCGCTTTTTAAACCATCATTTTCTTTTTTTTATACCGTTTCAAGAACATTCAGAACCCCTCTGCTGTAAATAAAATATTTGCTGAATTATGTCAGATCAACTAATAATTCCTATTGTGATAAGTAACTCGTGAAGGCTTGGATGTTTTCCCAGAGACTTCTGTAGAAACTAGTTATTTAATGCGATTTTCTTTACTGGATGCTTATAACAGCAGCCGATAAGGCAATTTTAAGTTGGGCGCCAAAGTTTAAGCATTATTTACATCAATCGGGAGCGCCTCTGAAACTCCCCGACTACAATGGTCTGGTTTATTAATGATTCAAACCTATCGAGCTGGAGTCTAATGGGTCATGGGGTCACCGTCCGCAGCATACGGCCAGTGACCCAAGCCAATCGCATTTATTGTGCTTGCTATCGCGCAGTTCGTAATGGCGTTTTCTATCGCCACCCCTCATGGTCGCCCAAAAAGAGTTGTTTTTCGTCCATCTGGTGGTGGGTTGTGTAGACTTCAGTGGGATGGTGGCTGCGTACTGTGGTAATGATGTCTGCCGGGAGCTTTGATGACGGAGAAAACTACCACCACATGCGATCACTTCCTGCACATGAATACACGATATAGATCACGACAATCTCAAAAACACTCGGAACTGAAACGCGAACACTTACAGCTCTTATAAAAATAAATTGCTCGTATAAAAATGATTTCATTGATAAATATATTAAAGTAACTGTTCGCTAACTGGGTGCTGTTTAACTGGGCTGCTTTTTAACCAGGCGTTCGCTAACTGGGCTACCCGGATAAAAATAACCATAGAACTACAATACAATAATATTAAATAACCTTAAAATCTATTTCCGACCATAAATCTTGTTGTTCGTGAATCAGATAAAGGAAAAATACATATTGTAATCACAATAGATTTGCAATTCACTCCATATGCTAGGATTTTCAACAATTATGAAACAATACGATTAATGATAATTGACTCAAATTTGTTAGGAGAAAAAAGATTTTTTCAATAGTTTAGATACATAACAACCCCCCTTTTCTATTGTCGATGCCTCAATTTACATTAGATTCTAATGTGATAACAATAACTCCTATTACCATCTTATCGTTGTGAACAATGCTATTAATTGTACTTACTATAGATTCTATTGTATGGTTACAAAAGATTTAATTGTAAACCTATGAGAATTTTTTACTCGAGTATAACCCAGTTAAACAGCAAATAAACTTAAAAAATCAGCATTTGACATTTTGTTGTCAAAATCAACAAGGGATGTAAAAGACATATACGTTTCCTAGATGATAGAAAAGCTGTTAAACCACGGACCTTTGGGTCCATGGTTAAACTCTACCGAATTTATTCGTAATTTCATATAAACTAAGTCAAACATTTAGCACAATGTACAGCCATGGACCCAAAGGGAAGGACGTAGTTGTGCCGAAGAAACATTGAAAAAATTATGGATCATTATCGTACCAGAGAACCGTCCTCTTGTACTGTCAAAGTGCCTTGTATACTAGATTAAATTCAATATTGCGTAGACGTGTTTTGGAGTGCACGTAATTTATTATGTCAGTAACGTTAAAGCACAGAGAACAGACATCCAAGCTGGAGTGCCCTCCGTGTGTAAATTTCTGTAACTGCCATTTTTAAAATACAGCTTTTTTCCGTTAGTTTTGGTGAATCGTATGTTGATGGCGCCACCTGAGCGCCTTGAGATTTGATAGTCTGTAAATTTTAGTTTGGTGAAACCTAGACTAGGCGGCGCTGATTTTCCAACGGTTTGCATTTAAAAATTTACACAGTAAATTGGGAGAAAAATGTTCGAGCCTGGATGTCTGTTCTCTGTGGTTAAAGTTCCATAAATTTATTGAGCGAGATTTTTGTTTACGAATTTTTCACGATTAAAAGTGCGATAGCTTCCTTCAAATCGGCATTTTTATTCAGGTACCATGCGTTTGAGGAAAAAGTGGCGTTCGACAGGGACAATCCCGGTGGTTAATGTAAGGGGGAACCTAGAGTAAGTAATATTCGGATGTAGTCATATGTTTGCATGGAACAGGGCAGTTATTCCAAATTAATTCTTGAACGCCGTTTTCATAAACGTTTTTTTTTTCATTACTCCCTCCAGGTCTGATTCATCCAGGGCGACATCATCCTTATCGGTGGTGACTACCAGGACTCGAAAACGGACGTCATTCTGAATTTTTTTTCATACTATGACCATTGGCGGAACTGGGCAATTAGTCTGGAGGGGGCCTGGAGGGGGCCTGCGCGAAGATTTTTTTCGTGTATAGGAATATTGAAAAGAGCGATGAGAGTAGCGTAATTGTTTAGGACATGTTATTTTTATTGAAGAATCAGAACAGGTTCAATCGAATTATTAGATCTATTCGGAGCCTCGGTGAGTCGAGATGCCTTAAGAGAATCGAGTGTGGTGAATATATACCTCGTATTATTCCGTGTGGATCAGATGGAGAATAAGGTGACATTCGATTCTCTTGAGGCGTCTCAACTTATCCGAGGCGGAGAATAGACCTGAATCTATATAGAGTTAAGTTTAAACTAAAAATCTTAAAACTACAACGAACAACATTGAGTCAATGCACATTTAAAATATCTTCAAAATTGTGTCGGTTGATACTGATTCCTTCACAACACCGAAAATTTAAAAGTTATACTAAGCTTAATTTCTAAAGAGAGTTCAAACAATTTGAAGGAGAATTCCTAGGATTATTTCATCAAAAACCGACTGAGAACTTCACGGCAGTTCGAAAGAAACATCCATGGGTAATTGGAGGTTAAACTTAAGATTGGATTGACTTTGATCGACAGGGCATCGAAATTCCTTGGAATTTTTTTGAAGATATCAAAAAAGAATATAAACAACTAGAGTATAGGCCAAATTAACAAATGCATCTACCGTTTCGAACTGTAATGAATTTATAAATTTTCATGTACAGTCTTCAAAATGGCATCAGACTGGCCATGTTTGGCAAAAATTTAGTTTTTAAATAATTTAAAATTTAAAAGTTGTACAAGAATGAATTGTTTGGAAAATTATTCATTCTTATGAAATTTTTGTATTTTGTAAAAGAAAATAAATGTTTTTAAAATTTTCTAAGATGGTGGATCAGAGGTAATTTTGCAAACAGTGTTTCAAAATTTATAAACTCAAGACAGTATATCATTCTGAGCTACTTTAAAAATTTCTGGGTAATCCATCTTTTGAGTGCCGACATAGGAAATGTCAGATATTACAATTTTGTATGAAAAGCTGTAGATGTATTTAATATTTTCGCCATCAATAACCCAAAATAGCCAACACCAATAAAGCCAAAATAGAAGCTTTTGATTGAAAATCAAATCCTTTAAAGAAACTTTAGGAATAAATTTTAGACAACTGTTTTAAGAAATGTGGAGGGAATTTTGATAAAATTTTCAAGAACATATTGAAAAGCGTTTTAAAAATATAATCGGAACTCTGTATTTATTAAGTGAATGCAGATGGGAACACACTGGGAACACACAAGCTGTTACAATTCTTGGAAAATTTAAAAAAAAAATCGACGAGTCCTGCATTGCGGTATCACTTATTTAAAATATTTTTTTTACTAAAGAAAAGAATAGATAAATAATAGTTTCAACAGATTAAAAATATTTTCAATAAAAGTTAGCCTCATGTGCGGTCAGATTTCCGTCTTTATTAATGAATAACATTTTACAAAAAGTTGAAGAAATTACTAAATTTGAAAACTTTGATAATCTTTCTTATAACCAATTTCAGGAAATTTAAATACATTAAATATCATGAACAATAATAGCGTTGTGAGCAGAGTGTGTACTGAGTTTTTTTTTCTTGTGTGGAGCTGCATGACAGCTTATTTGTCAAGGCTGGACCCTTTCGCAACATTCCCTATGACTAGGACGAATACCATAGTTACACTAGCATATGTCAACCGCGTGAGCACCATTTGAAGTTTTAGTCTAAGTAGGCTATTATATAATTATTTAAAACACTTCCTAGAAACGTCGTTCAGAATACTGTCTATGTTTCCTCCAGCAATAACTCTTAAATTACTATATGCATTTCATCAATACTGTGTTGTGAATAGTTCAATTATTACAATTACCTTTTGGAGATGACACACAGGCCCATAATACAGACTGTGTCGATAACTAGTGGTACTGAAGTCAACCCCAACAAATACAAACAACAACAAACAAGTATTATGAAAACCGAAATTTACCTGATAGTATGTTAACCTTACTTCTTAAACTACATTTCTGAAAATGTTATCGTTAATGATATTTTGCTTTGCCATATTTTGCTTATTTATTGGGGAATAATATTGTGAATTTAAAATGCGCCTTTAAACAAAACCCATTTTTGTTAAACCTTCTTGAATAATAAAATTATAATACGTACATAGAAAAGTGTTTCAAATCTTATGTTTCAACTTAACAGGGTCTAAATTTTACCATCGCTATTATTTTAGATATGAGTATTTACGTTTTAATATTAATAGAATTGAAACTAAGAAGGGAATAATTTTTCAAATACCTACTAAGTGAACAAAAGAAAAGTAAATGAAATTAATAAATCAACATTTTACAAAAAACACCGCAATATACTGGTTTTATGCACATGCCTACTAGTGCATTCCTAAGTGGGCCCTCTGCGTTCTAATTTCGATTTATATCTGGTAAACTCTTGTACCCCGAACGATATCTAGGTTCATAGGCGTAGCCAGGGAGAGGGCAGATGGGTGCGACTGCTTCCCTGACTATGCAATTAAATTTAACCTCTTGCCTCTAGGAAATTACCTCTGAGAAATTACCTCTTGAAAATTATCTCTGGAAAATAGCCTCTGGAAAATTAATTTTGAAAAATAGCATCTGGAAAATACGGGAAAGCAATAATTTCCCGAAAATAATTAGGACAAAGATTAATTCACGAAAATGGCGTCTTTTGAATGGGCTCTGAGAAATGGTTTCAGAAAACTAATAACTTCCCTAAAACAAGACGAACACATATCTACTTCCTGGATTCCTGGAAATAGCGTAGCATCAGAAAAATAGTTACCGGGAAACAATCAATTTCCAGAAAAAAAGGAGGACAGATATCCACTCTGAAAAATTAGTCATTCCGGAAACTGGCTTCTGGGTAATTGTTCCCGGGAAATGACCTCTAGGGAAAGGCCCCTGTAAAATGATTTCAGTAAAGCATTTTCCGAAAAATCGAGGACAGAGATCCGTTTTGGAAAATTATTCATTCCGGGAAATGGCCTCTGGGACATGGCCTTTTCCATGAAATAGTGTAAAACTAAACAGCGATAGGCAATAGTTTGAATTTGGATATTGTCTATAGAACGGGAATCGATGATCAACACAATTATAAAATCCAAGATGGCGGCTTCTGGTTGTCTCGAGCAATGTGGATTTAAGGTGAATCGCTGCTCCATGTATTTTTTCCTACCTTTATCTCGCTCTCGCAAACTCACCTTGCTATTTCAAATTGATAAATCTCGATTATTAGTGAATGAACATCGAATCGAACTCTATTAGATTGCTCACAGCACGTAAGCACACAAACTGATCTAATTAAATTTTCAATATTTAGTACAGACTCTGAGTTATATCAATTTCAATTTCATTTGAATGCAGATTTACATTCTCTAAGTAGATGGTTAAAGTACAAACAGTTGAAATTAAACATAAGTAAAACTAAATTCATGGTAATTTCGCGGAATCGAGTTAACGAAGACGTCTCTGTTAAAATTGATGATGTGACAATTGATCCCGTTCGTGAGATTAAATATCTTGGCGTGATTATTGATGATAGATTAAAATTTGACTCTCACATTGACGATGTCGTCAAGAAAATAGCCAAGAAGTACGGTATTCTCTGCCGATTGAAAAACGATTTAACTATTGCTAGTAAAATACAATTGTACAAATCTATCATCTCTCCTCACATTGAATTTTGCCCTGCCATTTTATTTTTAGCTAATCAAACACAAATATCGAGATTACAGCGGTTGCAAAATAAGATAATGCGGTTGATCTTGAGATGTAACAGGTTCACTTCCTCCTCTTTTTTGTTAGATGCCCTACACGCTTAGACCAGAGTACCGAAAATTCGGTAAAAAAAAACCGATAACCGCACAAAAGTGCACATACTGAAATTATCGGTAAACATGGATTACTTAAATTTCGGTACTGTTGTTGACAAGCGAAAAACGTTAATAATTAACTATTTGCAATCGTTTATTTTTACCGAAAATTAAGCTTTCTTTTTCTGTTTTGGGTTTTTGGAATGCTATAATAAAAATGTTTAAAGCAAGGTTGAAAGATCTATTTTTTCGGATCTATTCCCCACTAAACGGATCAGAAAAATGTGAACAGGCTTTAATTAGATATTTTATTTCCAAGTATTTTTATTCCAAGTAGACATGGCTGCTTGCTGACCACAAAATATGATTTTTCTATGTAAATACACATAATACTCTCCCTGTTTTGGTGCAGTTGCCAGACAAATAATGTAAGGGTATTCTCCTGGTGGTAGAGCATTGGACCAACCTTCGACAGCCTGAAATATATAGAATAAATTAGTATGTGTATATGAATCAAGTGCAATTCATTTCAATTTTTGAGATTCGTCGTATGATTTACATACAAATTGAATAATTAACTTACCTTCCAGTTTTATCCTTGTATCCGCATCGATTAATCATGTCAATTCCTCCATATTTCCAGTGATCTACAATTGAATAATAAAAAAATATATTTCATTGGAATGAGGGAAATATTTCAATTCTGTATAAATTTGCGATGCCGTTTCTTCGTCTGTAAACAAACTTTACAATCGTCAATTTTTCACGAATTACAGCTCAGTTCCTCTATAGAATTTTGCTGTTAGTGTCCTGAATTGAACTATAGCCCGCAACTATTGGCTAGCAATCGACTATGGGAATGTTTATTTACAAGCACAGAACCGCCTTTACAAATTTCTCCGGAATTTTCATGATCCGCTTATGGTAAATATTTCTACTCACCCTTCGGGTTGGCTGTCACAAATCTCAGTCTCTACAGCTGGTTTCTTTCTTTATTTTAAAACAAAATTCGAAACTATTTAGCCTGAAGATGAGGAGGCGGTACAATTGCAATAAGTCATAAACTTCGCAATGGCGGTAGTGTTGATTCTCAGATGCAGCGCAGTGATAAAATTTTAAACCAAATTTAGGTAAAAAAATACGTAAACATTTTAAAATCCACTTAACTTAATAAATAAGTAAAATTTATCGAAATCAGTCGTTAAATTTTACCGAAATTTTAGGTTTTACTACCAAAACCTAATTTTCGGTAAAATTGAAACGTAATTTTCGGTAATCTTATCTTAGCGTGTACAGTGGCTATCGGTGAAGCAGAGAGTTGTGTATTTGACAATGGTGTTCATTTTTAAAGTAATAAACGGTTTGCTGCCTCGATATTTGTGTAATCGAATTGAAAGAGGAAGTGGTATTCATAGATATAACACTAGAAACGCGAATGATGTTAGAACACCATATTTTTTGTACGGAGCTTCACAAAATTCGTTGTTTTTTAAAGGTATAAATGTTTTCAATTCGATGCCTATACACATCAAACGTGCAGCAACACTAACAGATTTTAAGAGACAATGTATTTCACACATCAAAGCTGCCTTTTGAACAGCTACTCTGATAACTTTTTACTCTTGACTAATTTTGTATCTTGTCGATGTTATTACAACGGATATTTTTGTATGGTTTATTGTTAAATGTTTTATATTTGTCATGGGGCACAAACAAACTATATTTTTCGCCTCGATGATGATGATGGACTTAAAGTTTTTATTTTGTTATTGTAATTTAAAGTAGTTTTCATTTTTTTTGTGTAGTCTTCAAAAGTTTGAGCCTCGCGCGCGGTTTACAGGTATAAAGGAATTCTTTTGAATTTACAAAAAATATTGGCCTTTGATGCTTGAGAAGATGCCATGAAATAGTAGTGGGTTGTCTAGCTGATTGTCGGGGAATTCTTTGTCAGTTCTGTTGTGGTTGAAAGTAAAAGTTTGACTAGGGCCGGGTCAGGATTTTTTCGGTTTGGAAATTTTCTTGATTTCCCTGTTTGGGGATACCCTTGGTCAGCCCAAAACTAAGGTGGCGGTTCCATTAGTGTTGAAACCTCACTATGTAGCGGGCAAGATCGGATATTGGCTTGTATTTTGATAATGTCCTTATACAGGATTCTGTGATTTGAATTGTAATAGAATTTTCTGATCGCTGGGTTTATTGGCGAACATTTGTGGTTGACATCAATAGCTTTTCAAAATTATATCGCTGTAAAGCAAATGAACAGTTTTTGAATAAGTTTATATCTGTAGATACAATCAGTTCGTTTTTGGTTTTGCATAACTGGTTGAATTGTTTTTAAATAAATTATCTAATAGATAAATCGTCTAGCTCAAACCTTTGTAGGGGTAAGTGGCGGGACCATCATCATCATCATCATCAATTCTAAATGTTGAGGTAATGACTGTCATCAAGAAAAATTCAGCATAAGCCCTTAATGTTGATATATAGGAATTCTCATGGATCTATTTGTCGTTAACTATGGTTTATATCGATATACCAACGTTACATCCTAAAAGGAACAGTGAAGTAAGTGAAAAGTGAGGGGGTTCGGGTATACGCACTTTACTCCTACAGAAATAGTTGCTCGTTCAAACTATTTCTGAAAAGTCGGTATCGAGTTCGAAAGAAATTTATTTTTCCATCCCCAACTCATGTTAAATTCCGTTAACTGAAACGGAAAAATAAAGAATCGAAAAGAAATTCTTGCAGCAGTATCCACATGAAAAAAAATAAAAATAAAATTGGAATTCGTCAGGTTTCCACGAAAACTAAAGGGAGCTGTCAATTTTACTTTCGAACACATGTTCCGCTTGATTATTCCGTAAGTGAACGTGACATTTCGTTCCATGTAGATCAATTGTCAAAATTCCGTAATCTCTCCATTTTTTGAGGTGATACTGGCCGGAAGGCAGCAAAGTGCAAAAACAACTTACACTGGGGAAAAGTTGTACAATGCCGTAGAGGTTCATTTATTAGGAATATATTAGGAAAAAATCCTGGGGGGGGGGGGGGCTACAGAATTCTGGAGGGGGCCTGGCCCCCTAGGCACCCCCAGTAGTTACGCCAATGACTATGACACTTATTTAACAACTCCGATAAGACCAATTAGCAAACGAGATCAAGAAGCTAATTTCAGTACGCAAAATCCCAGTTTGTATGCCACCACCGGAACAGGTTAGTTTGTTAGAATATCAATTACAACACGTGATGAAGTAGGAGCAGCATATAAATAACTGAATGAGACAAGCAAATATACAGGTACTTTGTTTTGTTTAGAGTTTATGTTTTGTTATGAAATACCCGGCCTTTGGCCATTATTGATTTAGAGAGAAACGAGTTAGTCTATGGAGAAACCCCGTCCACAACTAGCAGCCGAGCTTATATCAATCCTAGTTGAGCTTATTGATTGCATCCGCGGTTCCAAATATTTATTCCCACATGCTCTAGCGACAATGCGGTATAAAGGCTTGCAGTTGATTGTTATGTTAACAAGTGTATTCATTAAAAAAATAGGATTTTACTCAGACGGCTCTGTGTCACAACCAGAAAACCTTAATCTACCAGGGGGTGAGTAACTCTGCCACGTTGTTTTTGTGTTGATCGTGTACGAATGTGTGGGGTGGCAGAAGGTGTTTTTGTGTTTTCACAAACTATGCACAAAAATGTATGCTTTTTAGCAACCATGAACGGTTTAGACGTTTAATACATGCTTACATACGCATCGTATGAATTACATTCGTGTAAGCGAGAGGGAAACAAAAACAAACAATCGATTCGTGTAAGTGGTGCCAGATATGAATTTATCTTTCATGTGGTGGCGAGTGTGTTTGAAGTGTGGTGGATTGTGTTTTTTAGGGTGGTGGCACAAGGTGGTCGAGTGACTTACCCCCTGTAATCTACCCAATAACTCCTCCTCAGGTTCCCAACTATCCATTTAGCTGGCCATTCTACATACATTCTTCGTACATTTTATTGAATGTCCTCTCAATTTTTACGATAATTGACTCATATTTAAAATCTCCCATATGGAAACGATTTCAGAAACTTTGTTTGGACAATATAAAAGAAATATCGCTTGCCAACTTAATAATGATAAAGAACCAGTCACTGAATACGTAAAAATTATTTTATAACGGAAAACAGGCAACCATTATGGCTCCAGAACCTTTATATCAACATATTCAAGACTCTTATAAAGAAAATTTCAAAAAGGATATTTTATTAATACTCTAAATTTAGTCATAAATGTTCAAGTTGAAAACACAACGAACTAATAATCAGAGCACACACAAGAGCACATCTTGGATTTGCTTAATTTTGAAGCTCAATTAAAACAAACATACCTTTTCCCCATATACAAAAGAAAATTAGAGATTATGAAATCTGTAATAAACACAAATACGAGCGAAAGTTTTACCCAGACCAGCAACCGAAAACCCATTTGAAAGGATACAAATGGACAT